>VZTD01004426.1:509926-586145 GCA_013397725.1 Rhagologus leucostigma
GGAGGAGGGGCGGTGGCTGCCAGCCGTCAGAGGGGAGCAGCTCCGGGCGGGCCGGGGTGCTCCCTGCCTGCCCAGGGCTCCGCTGCCGGGGCGAGGGAGTCGCGGTGAAGTTACTACAAGGAATGACTCAGCCTGGCAGCGCCTCCGTGCTCGCCGTCGGCGGCGGTCGGGCGAGCGCCGTGCAGGAGCGTTGTGTGTTTACAAACGTTGTTCTGCCTCTCCCTCGGTTGTTTACTTGGTGCTGCTCCCGAGGAAGCATGTGTCCTGTAATGAGTTTTCCCTTCGGTTTCTCCTTACCGCTCTTTGATAGACTTTCAGGCTGTTCTGTGGGTCGGTGCTCACTTTTCTTTATCACTGACCCCCAAAGTACTGGCTGCTAGTGATCCAGAGGTAGAAATGCTAATATAAATGCTGGGAGAATTAAGTGAGCTGATCTTTGTAATGATCATGTTTCCTACTGAACATCGTCTAGTCATGACATAAAAAGTCATGTCTGGTCCTGAGAAACCCAGAAATGTTAGTTTAGACCTCATATAACCATAGCTTTTTTTCGCTTGTGTCGTTTGTTTTTGTCTGAAGTAATTACGTGGTATGTCCTGGCCATGAGCAATTTCTTGTAGTTCATATTTTAAGCTTTCACGTTTATTTCTTTATGGGAAAGAATGAGGAGGTTGAGGTTTGGGGTTTTTTTCCATCTGTTCACGTATATGTGTGTCAGAAGTTGTTTGTGCTGTTAGGTTTATGGAAGGACTTAACACTTCTGGAGGTGAATGTTTTACTGTATGGTAAAAGATACCTCAGCAACGCTGGAGAAATAACAAGAATGGAAAAAAATGTTTCATACAGTTGAATTTTATCCAGCTGAGAAGTAGTGTGAGAAACAGAATCAGAATTGTAGAATGGCCTAGGTTGGAAAGGACCTTAAAGATCATCCAGTTCCAACCTCTCTGCCCATGGGCAGGGCCACCTTCCACTAGACGAGGTTGCTCAAAACCCCAGCCAACTTGTCCCTGAACACTTTCAGGGATGAGACATCCAGAGCTTCTCTGGGAAACCTGTTCTAGTGTCTCAACATCCTCACAGTAAGGAATTTCTTCCTTATATCCAGTCTAAACTTATCCTCTTTCAATTGAAAGCCATTGCCCTTCATCTTCTCCCATACATACCCTTCTAAAAAGTCCATCTCCATACTTCATGGAAGTACTTCGAAATAATAATAATGAAAATGTACACTATTATGGTGCACATGCTATATGTAAGTTGTGGATTTAAAGAGTATTTAGTATGTAATATCTTGGGAAATTTTTAAAAGATGAAGCACATGAAGAAAGGACCTTACTGTTTTCTGGTGGTCTAATACAAACTTTTGTGCCGAGAAGTAAATATTAACAAGAAAGAATTTAGGTATTCTAACATCATTAGGTTTAGTTTAAAGTGTGCAGAGGATATATTTGTACTTACTCTAAATGCTGCCTGGAACTCAGTATAGCTTTATTTTATTATGTTGAGAGTAGTAAAGAAAATGACTTACTAAAGAACACATGGTAAGGGACTTTAGAAAGTTAGTTTAGTCAGTTAGTGCCAGTTTTAGAGCTGGAAATACAAACGGGATTTTTTGGGATAATGGATTATTGTAAGATAGACCTAATTGTGCTTTGGAAGTGCATTTTTGGAAGTACATTATTGTTGTCCACTTTGTACAAGTAGCTATGTGTTTTGTAGATTGTAAAATAGCAATCTGTCTTAGCCTTGTGTTGTTCTAGACTTGTGCTCAGCACAGATGTGGGTTAGTAGTTTCTGAGATCGTGTTCAAGGGGCTGACTCTCTCCGCATGTCAGGTTACTATATTTATAATTAGAAGTATATGCAGCAGACTTGTGCTCTGACTGGAGAAGAGGGCAAGGGTTATTTTGAGGTCTTTTGTGGTGTCTGTTTAAAAAACGGTGTGTCCCTGCATGTGGTCTGAACACAGCTGTTACATAGCCTTGCAGAAACTAAGGTGGCAAACATAATTTCTAGACTGAACTTCAGTTATTTTGGTTAAATAGGGGACAGAGTGTATGTTGGGGATAAGGGAGTAGCACATGTTGATTTGTTGTTTTTGGTAAGAGAGTGGCAGTTACAGTGGGATCACTGGAAAGATTTTTTTCTGTATGTTATCAGTGTGTCCTTAAGTCTTTATTTGCTTTTGAACTAGCAGTTACTTTCTGTGAAAGACTGGCCTGGAGTGGTGTAAGGATCTTGAGACTTACATTGCTCAGGATAGGTTCATGTTAGTATGTTGAGTTAAAGTGAAAACAAGAAGTTAAAATGAAAAACTACAGTGTGCATAGCCAGTTGTCACACGAGCCACTTCAGTCATTCGGATAGTGCCCATGACTATGCGTTTCCTTCTGCATTTGCAATATTGCTCAAGAAAGTTGTGCTCCTGACTTTTGGTCCGCAGCTCAATGACATTATGTGAACAGTTTCTGAAGATGAGAAGGGGACAAAAAAGATAATTCCTTACTACTTTCAAGGAGCCTGTTAATAGTTAGCATTCTGACGCAAAGTTGTTATTCAGTATTACCGAGTAGCAAACACTTGATTACAAGATGCCAACTTACATAATACTATTGTATTATACTGCAGGATGTGATTAAATGCACTGATACCAAACAGGCAAAAAGAAATTATCATTAATATGTAAATTACTAATCCAATTGCAAGAATTACAAAGTGTCTGTTTTCTAGCTGATTTGCTAGGCTAATGATTTCAGTGTAAAAGTTGAAAGATCTCACATGAATTGCGTGTTGTAAAAGCCTATAGCATGATTAATGGTGATAAAGAAATTGCTAGCAATTATTTTTGTGAGCTAATGAAGATTCTGTGGTTACTGAGAAAGTCACTTGTCTGTTTATGAGTTAATTCATAGTGCAGATGCACTCTTTATTTTGTTTAAATTTTAGGTTTTTTAATGTAGTTCAGTTGAAAGGCAAGTTGGAAGACATCATAGCCGTGTATCAGCTCCTTCTATCCTTTCTATTTGTGAGCAGGGTTGGAAGTGGATATTCTTTGTGTTTTCTAATAGGATTCAAGCATAACTACATTGTTAATAATACATGAATAGTATTTCAATACCAAGTATTGGAAGTTGTCAATAGAAATATCAAAACAAACTTATTGATACCACATTTACATTCATAGATTGAGACAGGGCTGGTCAGGAGAAACACTGGGGCTGTCAAGGCAATGCTTGCTTGTCTTCTGTCCATCTCCATGTGTGTATTTTCCTTTTGTTGTTCAGGTTTGCAGTCCATGGTTCAGCAGTGTTCTGAGCTCAAACTACCAGCTCAAGCAACAGCTCAGTGTAGCTTTTTATGTCCACCCAAGATGCTGACAGTTTCTTTTGGAAACAGATTTTGCAGCTGGGCCTGCTGTCTTTATCGCATCAAGGTGAAACGATTACGGTGTGCTATATATAAAGCTCTAGTAGTTTGTGCATCTAGAAAATAAGCTGTGGTAGAATGTGGTAGCCTGTTTTCTGTGAATGAGTACAAAAATACAAAAAAGGCTTGTTTGAGTGCTGTATGAATCTTTTTCTGACCTGTGTTGATTACTTGTTGATGGAAAGTAAAATGTAAAACTGCTTTGTTGACTAGTTGGGTTCCAAATGTCCTGCATCTGTCTTGCTGTGTAATGCTGTAGGATCAATGCGAAGAATGGTGTGTGAATATTTGAGAGTAGCTCTGCCTAAGTAATGTTCTAATGGGTTTTTAACTGGCCTCAGAACGTGATTTTATTTTCTCTTTATAAGATAGCTCATGTTTTCTTACCTCTTAAGACTTGCTTTTGAAACAGTATTTTTGCTTTTTCAGGAGAGTAGGAAAGCTGTGGTGGCGATAGTGAAAGTCTGTTCAGTATTTCGATTGCAAGTTGCTTTTATTTGGAGGGATTAGGTGGAACTAGTATCTGTATGATACATCAATCTTCATTATTTTTCTTGAAGATGTGTTTGACAGGCCAGTATGCTGTTTTCATTTTGAACAGATTGAAAACAGTATGTATTTTAGAGGTAGAATGCAGTATTAAAGAACTAAGTATAGGGAAAGTTTTACTTACATCATGGATTCAAAAAATCATACCACCCTTAGCAAAGCTAAAATATAAATTCTGTAAGAATTGCACTTTGCTGAGATCTGATTTTTGAATGTTTGAGGTAGCTGTTTCTAAATTCCCACATTCTATTTTGATTTAGTGTTCAGTTTCTCTTTTAAATGACTTATCTCCCTTTTTTTTCTTTTCTGTGATTGAACATGTTATGTTCTTTTGTGTTGTAGATAATAGCTGCAGTACTTTTTGCTCTTTATATTTGAATGGTGGTTTTTTCCTGATATTACAGGGACTTTCAATGTCAGTGGCTTATCTCAAACTTTATTTTGACTTTTTTGGTGCCAAGTAGCTGTGCTGGTATGTCAAAAGTGTGAAAATTTGACCTTTATTTATTGTAGATGGCTTAGGATAAACAGTTCATACTGACAAAGTAGTGCTTTTACTTATATGGTTTTTCTTCCATCCCCCACAGTGTGTATTTTTATTAAATTCAGATGAAGTGAAGATTCTTATATAAGAATATATTGTGTAACAGGACTAGAAGCTCTCTTCTAATACATCATGCTTATGCTATATTTTAAGTGTTCTACTAGTAAATTCAAGCTGACTTCTTTATTTAAAAATATTCTTTAGAAGTGCTGGTGTTGTCTGCTGATTGAAAGAGACTTAATTCTCACCCTGTGAATGGTTTGAAAATATGACTCAAAATTCTCAGTTCTGTCTGAATGAAGGGGGGGAGGGGTAATGTGTAAGCCTTTTTATATGAAAGGCTTGGTGGTAAAATACCTATAAATTTCAAAAAGCAAATGTATTGTAACAGCATTTTCACATGCATATTATGGCTCTAAACAGCACAACCAGGGTTCAGTAAGACAGGAGTATAGTTGTAATACCTCAATTGTTGTAAGTTGTGTTTTTCTTTGGTTTTCTTGGGGTTTCTTTGGTGGTTGTATAGTTCTTGAGTTGGTAATACTGCATAAAAGAATTCATTGGTGCACATTGTTAGCTGTTTTAAACTACCAAAGATTTATATTCCAGAAAGGTAAAGAAGGGCAGATGAAAATTAGAGCTAACACCTTCTTGAGATTAGAGACAATTTAATATTCTTCAAACAATCTTGCAGCTTTTCTCATTTCTCAGCACATCGCTGTTACCTTCTTTCAAACTAATGCCAATAGAGATCCAAAGGTGATTTGTAAATATGTGATATCCAGAAAGAGTAATAAACTGATCTGAGAAGAATCTAGACATTTCTGGATATGTATTCCTAGGGAGACTGGGGGTTATATGAGCTCTGCATCTTGCTGATGGTCATTTACTTACCTGTTCCAGATACCAGTGAAAATAAAAGGATGTTGATAAATAGGAAGAAGTTGGTAGATGACATGTGAATTATAAGTAACTTAAAAAAGAGAAATTTGATAAATTCCAGCTTTAGATCATGGAAGTTCAAATACTAATTTTATAATTAGTATAGGATAAGAAAAAATTGAAACAAGTTTGGAAATTGCAAATCAATTGATCAGTTTACCAAGACAGTAGTGGATTTCTTTATTACTAGAAAACTTTAATGGTATTTGAAAATCTGATTGCTTATGAATAGAAATTAAGGAAGAACTTGTGACTTTTATGTAGGCAGTCAGACTAAATCACAAGGATCTTTACTTGCCTTACATTTCATTATTGTCAATCTTTTACTTTCTTTTCCATCTGTAGTGTTTTCATTCCTGTGAAGTAAATGTCATTTAATCAGTCTGTGTTTTCATCTTTTAAATAGTTCTGGCCAAGATTTTTCTCTTTTTCACATAAAAGAAAAAAAAAGTTGTAGCATTAAGATGTTGTATCTGAAGAGGGAAGAGCAGGGGAGATGGCCTCCTAGACTATATTTTGAGAAAGTCTTTCCTTGGTTGCATCTGTAGTAATTGCAAATTTTTACGTTATTTTAGCCTGCTTTTTAAGAGGGTACTGGTTTGGGTTTTTTTACTAGGTTTCCATTTCTAAGAGGTGATCTATTAGTAACTGAGGATGGCACGGGCAGTTAGAAATGTGAATGATGCCTTCTGAAAATTTTCACTTGTCTTCTTGAATGATGGTTCTGATGTTGAGTATCCTCTGTATTCATTGACCTCTTTCCAGCCTTAGTTGAAGTGTAGCAGTTTGTGGAGTTGTGTAATGAACCAGATCACGGAACCGATTTGAGCTATCAGTATCCTGGGGAAGCATGCTGTTTCTAATGTAATACAGCAAAATAATCCAGTTTATTCCATAGAAATATGGATAGTTGCACCACTGAAAGTTGGTGCAGGGAAAGAAGCAGAAGAAGAACTGGCTGAGGAAAGGGATACGTAAGTCTGGTGTTCTTTCTGTTACCAGAGTTTGTGGCCTTGGTTAATCAGAGAGTGTTAGTGGAAGAAGCGCTGGTGCCGACTTGTCTGAGTTGGGTATAAGAAAGAATAGACTTTCTGTTGTCTGTTTCTTGCAGAATTGTTTGCAAACACTGGAAGATTTTACATGCTAATTATTTTAAAGAGTGTGTGCCTACAGGAAGAACCTTCCCACCAGTATGGAGTCAGTCAGTAACTTGAATTAAACTACCTGAAGCTCCATGTACCCGAGAGCACCAGTCTTTGCAAGGAGAATGTATTAATTGTGTAATTCGAGGGAGGCTTGTACTCCACAAATGCTTTGAAATGGCAAAATTATACATTAAAAAAAGAAAAATCTGACAAAACCTTCAGTTAACTTTGTCAAAAACTAAGGCACAGACAGCTGTGGAAAGACTTGTTTCCATCAATTAAAAAAAAGAAGGAAAGAAAGAAAAGGGATAGTTCTACAGGCTGTGGGCTGTTTCCTAGCAATAAGATTGTCAGAAATCCTAGGTTTGTTTTCTGACTTGTACCTGTTAACTGAGGCACAGAAGTTTCACTTTCTATCGTGTAAGAGATGTGGGGTTTTGAAAAATGTGATAAAATTACTGTTGGAAGAGGAGAACTTTTGTTTGATCTGTTATGTGGATTGTGTTTTGGCAGCTCCTCAAATCAGTGAAAACAGCAGTGTAAATAGATGCTAACCATCAGATCTGAAGCGTTAAAATCCTGTCCATATGGAATCATGATACAGTGCCTGATAATGTGCTTGCTGCCTTGTAAACATGTTTGAAACTATTGCATTCCTAGAATTTGCAGTGTAAGGTTTGCCTGAACTTGTGAGAAGCTGCATTGTTTTGGGCCACACCAATTTCAAAGCTGCTCTTTAATGCACAGTGTTTTCTTGGCTGCCCAGATACATTTGCTTTTGATCTGCTCTTTCACCCTTGATGTTGTTGAGGATCTCTGAAGGCGTTGCAGCACCTACTCAGCTGAATGAGGAGCTTCCATGTAATTCAGAGTTATAGGAGCAACTCTGAATATGATGGCCATATGTAACTGAAATATTAGGTTAGTATTACATAAAATGATTCATCTTAAAGGATGGGAAGGGGGGAAGAAGCCTTTTAGACTATTAAATACTGAGTTACTGACTTTTGAAATCCCTCTGTAGGGAATAGGGCAGTAGGAGCTTAGGAATGTGTCCTGGTTGCTCTGCAGGATTGCAGCTCAGCTCTTGGCTTGAGTGGAAAAGACTTGCTTTGCTGACCGGCAGCCGAGTTTGAGAGCTGTTAAGAACACAGTGACTGTTGGAGATGCTGTAATTAAGTAACCGCCTCTGTGCCTGATGCACATCTCAACACAGTATAAATAGAGCTCCAGATGGCACTTTACAGATGTCAGGGATTGACAGCCTTTCTTTAAGACTGCAGTGTGGCTTGAACATGAGGTTTATAGGCTTTGATATAAGGTGGTAATGGGAGATAGGATCTCCACCTGCAGTAATATATATCTCAGTGATTAAATGTGGTCTTCTTGTTAAATTTATTTTGGAGGAGTAGGGGAATTAAATTCTCTGCAACTGGGTCAGGAGGAGCCCTACTACCTATTCATCACACAGCTTAGGGGTTTTATTATTTTTTTTTTAGTTTTTCTTTTAAGTTTTTTAAGTGCCTTTTAAAGCATATTTTCTTTCAACGGTTGGCTATCCAGAAAACGGTATGCATTTGCACTGTATTTTAGAAACACAGCCATTTCTGTTGCATAAAGCATTCCTAAAGAATGTGTGTCCTCACAATGAGGTCATTCTTTCTATTCTTCTGGTGGTGGTAGTAGTTATGTTCTGCAAAATTAAGGTATTTCTGGTTAGATGCATTGGTTGCAGTATTGAAGAAAGCTGCTTGAAGCCTGCTTTTAGAGAGGATCTTACAACTAACATGAGGAAAGGTGTTAGTTGCATTAAATTCAGCTTAAGTTTCTATTTTCATTTGCCTTTGATTTATGTGCTATAAAATACTCAGCTTCTGGGGTCTGCAAGTTGGAGCAGAAGAGCATTTTTTGAGAAGGGCGCTCGAAAAAAAAGGAAGTGGAGGTAGAAGGCAGGTTTATAGAAGAAAACAGAATGAATTGTAAGGAATATTCTGCACTGGTCTTGCACCTTTGTCTATTATAGAGTTGCCTAAGTTGAGGCAAAGCAGGAAATCCTGCTCTGAAAGGTAAAATCACAGGAACTGCAGCATCTCAAAGGCAAACCTTAAGATTTGCGGTATGGAAATGAAGCACAATTTAATAACATGCTAATGCGTGCCAAAGTTGACTCCAGCTTGAGAGGTAATAAAGGTATATTGGCCTTGAGGGGAGATGTTACCCAGATAAGGTATTCACTGCATGAGGAACAGCGTTAGAGTATTTTTAAGCATGTCACAGACTTGTCAGCCTTTGCCTCAGATGAATTGCACTTTCAACAGGCAGAAGTTCTGTGGTGGTGTCCTGTGAGACTCCTGACCGTGGTAATTGGGGGAAACATTTATGACTCATATTGGAGACACTGTTACCTGTAGTGTAGCCTCAGCGCTTCTGCAGTAAAGGAAGTGAAACTTCTTTATCAGCAGTACACAGATGGTGATCCCACGGAGCTATGTGAATGTCTAATAGTATGGAAATGCAGGCACTGGGTGAACAGAGTTGCCTTGATCAGGTAGTTTAGCTAGTTCTGTCTGCTTTCAGGCTTTTTTGACCTGGAGATATACACAGGGTGAAAGGAGTGTGGGCCTCTTGGTTCTATCTGACCTGGCAGATGAAGCATTGTAAGTATCACACTTAGCATACAGGTGTGGAGCAGTACTGCCCTACTGTTGCCTGGGTACAAAAAGCAAGGTACCTTTTACTGTTTGTGTGTTGCTGTTCTGGATGGAATTTTACACCACTGGGTTTAAAGGAAAGCCATTACTTTGGCATGGTTCAGTTTAAATTCTGTGGTGTTAAAGAAAAATTTATCAGTATCTTTGTTTGCTCAAGTTTAGTTTGTAATCCAGATTATAAAGGAAATATGGGAAATGAGATGTCAGAAGCATAAGCGTGAACAATTATGATAACACAGAGGGAACTTAATGAGTAAAGTGAAGTTGGTTAATGTCCCATTAAACCCAAACAGCATAAGTGTTGATTTCTTTGTCCTACTCTGAATGCCATGATTCAGTGTTCGAGTTTGTGAAGGTGGAAAGAATTGTACCATGAAACAATGGAACAGTTAGCATTAGGTAATTAGGAGCCGGGATTTTGCACTTAAGGGCAGAAATGGATGGTTAATGCAGCCATAGGATTATTTGTGGAGTGCTGTGAAACCTGTGATGCCTGTGCTGTAATGACAAAAAGGAAGGGTCCATAAATAGACATTGGTTTCCTTTTAGACATGTAACAATGAGCATGTTCTGAACTGAGATACATCTCAATACTTGTAAACATGTGTTGAAAGTATTGATCAACACTGACTTCAAAAGTAGTCGGTTGTTGAAGAGTTTAGATTATATAGAAAAAGATTGCAGTAATTGCATTGCAGTGTAAATACAATGTAGAGCAGTGAAATATATTTTACAAGCAGTACAATGTATTCATGGCTGGTTTTAGTGTTTTATTAGCTAGTGTGACAATATACGTATTCTCAGTTAATTATGGAAACTTTTTATACTTTGTGCCATTCTTATATTTTTATCGTCTCATTTATTGTATTTATGCCTACCATATTTTGTTTGCTCTGGCAGCTGTTACAGAAAATTTCAAATGTTCATCTGTTTTTAAAAATTATATTATTGATAATTCATGGCAGCTGGTCATACAGACTTCTATCCCATAATGTGAAAGACCTAGTTTATGTGATAGCATGGATCTAATGCTGCAAGTCACACAGTTTAAACAAATAATCTAGGTGGACTAGTCATTTGTGGTTTTGTTTGATTACATAAGTAGCAGCTCTGTCTTCAGTAGCTGTCAAATTGTGTAGTTGTTCAACCTCTATTAAAATGAATTAAAATAATTTCAGCAACGTAACAGTAAAAAACTTGAAACTTGTAGCACTCCATAAAAGTTTAAAGCTAAAAATGAATAAATAAAGCCTGAAATTCTCCTAATGGCCTGTTATGGTAATAAAAACAGAAGAAGAATAAAATGTGTTTGGATATATTCTCTTGAAGCTGGATGGTGTGGCTTTCACTCCAAGATTGTGTTAAGAATTTGTGTTACTGCTGGATGATAACAATATTCTGGAATATTCGGAACAAACTTAAAGGCTAGTTCATGATATGTAGCCGACCTTGCCTGTAAGTGTCTGCAATAACCAGGCCTTTGAAAGAAAAGAAACTTAGGGAACTGTCGTTTTCATGCATACCCTCTGTAACTTATGTTTCACTTTGAACACAGGCAGATGTTGTCCAGGGATGCAAGACTAGGGAGAGCTCTCAAAATTAATTTTCTTCCAGTGTTGTGAAGACAGACAGCTGGAGAGAGGCACTTGACATAGTTCCTGCTGAAGGGAGGGAGGGCTACAGCATGTCTTTGTTGGACATCAGTAAATCTGCAGGAGAGGCTGTTGTTAAAGACATGTATTCTCTGGAACCTTGCTTTACATGATTCCTCTCTTCCTGAAAGTGTTCACTGAAATTTGTAACAACATTGAGAGTGGGTGAATTCTGTAGAATTTTGTGAATTCTACTTTCTTTCTTTTTTTTTCCAAAGAGTAATCTAGTATAAATTTGTCCTGCCTGTGTTAGTGTAGTTATTTTCCCCAAACATTGTTTGATGAAAAGTTGAGTGGAAGAAAGAGCACTTGTTTTTTGTCTTGTTAATGGTTGTGAAGGAATTTGGTTGTTCAGACCAGAGATTGTGTTGTGTTCCTACTTTGTGGCAGAAGTGTTTCAGTAGTTTTGTGTTAATGTGCATTACTTCGATCTAAAGCAAGCATTCATAAATTCATTTTACTCAAGTACAGCTACTGACTGCTGATAGCTAAACTGGAGGAGGACACTTCAGTTACAATTTTTCTAGTGGTAGCACTAAAACACACTGGTTATTTCCCTTTTATTGTACCTATACTTCTGATAAAATGTCATTTTGTGTGCATTTTGCATAGGAGTGAATAGGGAGTGGACAAAAGGGAGGAAGCTAATTCTTCTGTTCCATGACCATAAAATGATTTTTTCCTTTATTATAAGGTTTTCAAATATGGAATGGAGTATTTTTTATTTGTGTGTAGTAGCATAGGTTGTATAAAATGGTTTAGATGTTCTAATGGTTTTCAGGCTTCAGCAAGCCTATTTTTAGTAATGGATTATCACCCTTTATAGTGCCTGATCATCTTCTCAGAAGCTTGCTAGGGCATTAACATGATAGAAATAATGTTTGTTTGCAGTTTGGAGTTCGTGCACTTGCTTCACTGGCCTGAGCCCTACAGCTCATCAACATGGTCTTTGCCAAGGCTCCTTCTCCTTTGGCACTGCTACTTAACTGAAGACAGTTAAAATGAACTAGGGTAGCCTAAAAAGGTCACCTTTGCTGATCTGACTCATTTTGGTTGTTGTAGTTTCCATTGTAGTTTAAAAAGCAGTTCTGGGAGAGGAAGCCTCTAGCAAAGATGCAGTGACGAGCAGCTGGGAATCTTCAGTTTATTTTTTTAAAAAGTAGAATAAATAAATCTAATACATGTTTTGAAAGTAGGTGAATGGCTTAGCAAAATAGGTTACCTTGTTTCAGGTAAGGAAGGTGATACTGATTCCTGCAGGAATCTGTGGGAGACAGCTGCTGGATAAGACTCTTTATTCAACAGCAGTAGCATGTATGCCTTTTAATGCTGGATTTTCTTAGATAAACTGCATTGTTAAGACTTTCTCTATTGCTCTCAGCATCGTGTCAGCATTCTGCACCAGTTCTGAAAAATAATTTCAGTTAATGGAAAAGCAAGCATTTCTTTATAGTGAACTAAATTTCTCTCCTTGTAAACACTCAAAAGTATGATTAGCAGTTATTTTAAACAAAAATGATGAGGAAAAAGTATTCAGATGTATAGCAGTTCTGGGCAGACTTGTGACTGGATAGCATTATTAATTAACAAAACCCCAAACAACTATCACGTAATTATTCTTCTGGCATTAACATACACTGATTTCTGTATTAGATGCAATTATGACCATAAAATCCTGACATTTTAATACTAATTTTATACTAATAATTGCATTCTCTATCTTTTCTTTGCAGATCTTCTCTGGCTTTGAACAGCCATGTTACTCTGTTGCCAAAAATCAAGTAAAGCAAATGTGCGCAGTTACTCTCCTCTTGAATTTGAAGAAGGCGGTAGCTCTGTATAGTGCCTGAAGGTAATTCTTTCTTTGCCTGAGGTTACAAAGTTAGAGACTCCTGATGTATGGCAGATGCTGTCATAAATATTGTTGATCTTAATAATGTTTCTTCTTTCCTTGTTTTTGTTAGGTTTAGTGTTATGGTATGGATGGGTAAATGCGTGATTAAAATTTCACTTTGTGTATGTGTCAGGCACATTCTCTCTTAAACATCACTTTAGCTTGGGTAGTAGTGTTCATATGAAAACTAGGTACTATACAAGCCTTTTACTAGGCTTTGATGGAAAAGAGAGAATTTATTAATAAAATAAGGAACTTTTAGCTTGTTCTTGGTGTTCAGCAGTTTTTTCCTATCTAATAACTTACTTTATGGAGTATATTCTTCTTTTTCTGATGCCAAATGAAACTGGTGCCACTGAGTACAGTAGAGTTCAGGTGTAAGGACAACAAAACTCTCTTCAGATCAAATTATATAACTGGTTATTTTTTATTTGATGTGGTTCTGTTTCTGAAGCCTGGTTGTGAAAATGCATGATTTAACTAGGACTATAATTAATGCTTGAAAAGTGTGAGGCTAGCTGCTCTCTTGTAAGAAAACTCTTATGACTTTCTGGAATAAATATTCTGATAAAACCTCTCCCCCCTCCTCATATTAATGGCATGTTTTTCATTTTTCTGTGGTTTGTCAATTTTTTCTATGTGTAGGCAAAGACATAAATGCAAATTCAGACTAATTTTTGAGTAATATGATTAGGTATGTAGACCCTGTGTGTCCTATTAATATTTCAAAGAAAGAGGGACAACTTATATTACCTGTGTAGTAATTTAATCCAAAAAGTCATTTTTACAATGATATGAGAGTATTGCTTAGTGGCTAAAACTTACAGCTTAACTTTTCGTAATTCGTTCCACATAAAAAATCCAGGTCATTAGTGACTGCAGTGCTAGTTGTATTTCTGCAGCAGCTTTGGAAGTGTGGTGGGAATTACTCATATGCTTCCTAGCTCCTAAGAAGGAGAAGAGAAAAAGGCTCAGAAGTATGGAGTACTTCAGTGATAAAATCTCAAATTAAGTCTCAGTGTTTTATGAGGCAGGTTAATGTTTTTCATCTGTCGCATACACTGGCAAAACATGTGCATAGAGTCACTCATCCATGTTCTTGTAGGGCACAGGACTGAAAATGTGTGTTGTCCTGCATGTTCTTGCTTGAATGCTTCATATTTGCTATCAGTAACGAAGAAAGTAGCTTCTGATTTAGCTAATGCTGATAACAGAAGAAAATATTTTTTAAAGCTATTACTTATTGTAGAGAAATACAGAAAGGAATATTGCCTTTTTTCTTTTCTTTTCTTTTTTTTTTTTGCCAGTCATTCAATTTCTGAGTGAAAAAGTATGGACAGGGATAGTAGTGAGCAGGTAGACTTAGTAGCTGTAAGTTGAGGAATTAATAGATAGTGCGGCTGTTTGTAAAATGTAGAAAAGGTGTCTGGAAATTACTGTCTGGGGCTTTGAAAAAGTATTTCATAGTTGAGAAAAGCCAGGTAATGATCTGGGATGATGGCTTCTGCAATTGGAAGTCATATTTTCTTATTTTTTTCTAATTTAGTTTCTTTCATTCTTTTCGGTGTGTATTCTCATGTGTTCTCCTAACTGTGTGTATATACAGAGACTTACCTTGCCTGTGTTTCTGGCTAGAGGAACAACATCTCTGTCTTTGGTAATCAATAAAAAACTGTGGAATGTAAGCACTGATGTATTCACCCACTATATATCTGAAAGTGTGTTTTCAAAAGCATGTGTCTGTCTTTTTCATAATTCCTGTGAAACTAACACTTGAAATTTTTGTTTCAGTTGCTAAATGATTTTAGCAGTGGAAGTTATAAACTTCAGAGACCTAAAGAAATCATCATGAAGCTATATGTATTTTTGGTCAACACTGGAACTACCCTTACGTTTGATACTGAACTTGCTGTACAAAAGTAAGAGAGTAAATTAATTGTGTATTGTTTAAATTAAAAAGTATGTATACTTGTTATATACTAAATATTTGCCAGATGAAGATTCAGTTGTTTTTTTTAGTATGTCAGTGTAGTTTTCTTCTAGGTTTTCCTGTATTTGAGTGAATTTTGGTGGTTGTTTTCTTCTTTTTTTTTTTGTGGTTAGCATTTTCAATGCCTTGCCAGGTGACTGTGTGTGCAATTCTGTGAAAGAGTAGAGAAGTTAATTACTTTCTGGGTCAGTGGTAAAGGCTGACCTGCTTCTTGCTGAGTCTGGACTTGTGTTTGGTGCTTTTTGAAAAAAAGGTCAAAATGACTGCAGATCTTTTGTGCCGTTTTATTGAATAGTATTTTTATTTGGGATTTCTCTATAAAAGGTTTATTTTTTACTGTCTGGCATCATAGAGGAAGTTCTGCAGGTTGTTCTTTCTCTTGTCAGTACACTCATCCTAAAGAAAGTATGTGCTGTGGAATGTTTTTAGATTGGATGCTAAAGAATTGGCATGAAGGTTTTTGTCGCATGTTCTAGATGGGTAAAAGTGGATTCTGTGCTATGTTGTAAGGCTCCAAACTGTTTTGCGTGACTTGATATGTAAAACATGAACTCCTGAGTGCCCAACTTCCTGAAGCGTGGTCAGTGTTAGAGGATCACAGTTATGTCCCAACAAGTTTACTGTTTGTATTTTTTTTCACTGCATACTAAAAGCATCTTGCAAATGTATAGATGCTTTTAGAGAGGTTTGTATTGTATCCTTTTTCATTGTTCTAATGTGCAAGACACCTTGGGGGTAGCAAGAGCCAAGCTCACTTGCTGTCTTCATATTCTATCAGTGATGAATATGTTGCGAGTAATTTGGCATTAAAGATTTCCACCATGGATTTTGTTCGCAAATTCCTTGTCTCCTGTCTCCTGAATTCCTATTTGTAATTTTCACCAGTGAAAAAGACTGTCTAGAGTGTTTTTGTGTGCTCTTCTCTAAAGCCAACCGAAAGTCAGGGTATTACTGAGCATGAAATAGTGTTTCAGCCATTCTGTTTCTACTGGGTCATTTACAGATGTGCCTACACCACTGTAAGTTGTCAGATATGTTTAGACATTACATTTCTAAATCATGGTGAGTGACGTGCAGCATCAAAGGTGCCATGCCAGGCTCCTAATAATCTGTTATGGGCCCACTTTCTGCCCAGTTGGATTCTTCTTTTTTGAAAGCTGTCCGACAACTGAACTGCACAAAATCAAAGACTCTTCAGTTGAACAGTTTAACTGCTTATTCTGTATATCTGTATGTATAGACTTGCTCTTTCTAGCAAGACTGACTTTCTTGGGTTCTTTGCCTGTCTCCTCGTACATGGACAGGCCAAGTTATCTTCCTAAAGACTGTGGAGGTGATAGGTGAATGGTTACTGTAACACAGCTAGCAAGTACGAGCTTGTGCTTGTGAGAGGTTTGTAATGAATTTATGATGTCATGCTGAATCATGGTTGCTTTAAATAACAGATCTTTATGATATTTTTCAAGTAACAGTAACACTGTTAGGTTTCCTGCCAGTTATATCAAAACTGTTGATGCTTATATTATTCACTTCATACTCAGAAGCTTTTTTTATACCTTTGCACAGGTGCAACTGGTGTGTTGTGTTAGCTGGGGTCAGTGACTGGATCAGATTAGTAAATTCTTGTTTACTTTGCTGTTTACAAGTGTCTTAATGACTAAGTCTAGAACTGTGTAAAATAAGCAGTAATGTGGAGATGTCATCAGCTAGAATTGAATGTATAAGGCTGTTGAATTAAAACCAGAAATGGTCTATTGATATACTGTTCCTATGTTAAAGTCTGTGATGTTTAAATAAATTTGTTGCATGTAGATCAATTGTTAAATTTCCTGTTATTGTAAGTGCTTTACCGCACTTCATGTGCGGTAAATCAGCCAGAGTTTATTAGGTGAAATTGTGCTTATGGTATGCATAATGAAGTGTTAATAGTCTTGTCTTCTAGGGCTTTAGCAAGTCAGCTGTTTGGTCACGTAGTATAAACTCATCGAGCACAATACGACTTTTACAGTTGTTATCCTAAATGCTGGGTGTGACTTAATCCGGAATTTCAGCATGCTAACAGATCTTGGAAGAAATGTTGCTGGTGACTTACCAGCAATGCAGAGGCTGTTTTCTTTTAGCTGATAGCGTATTAGCTGGATGTCCAGAATGGAACGCATTATAGCGCTTCAGAAATATGTCATTGTGCAGAATAAAAATGTTTCTTTTAAAAATGTTGTGCTTTGACACAGGCAAGTCACCTGTGTCTCTCACAGAAATACCTAAAATTAGAGAGAAAAGTAATCTGATAGCATCATCTTCTCTTCCCTTTTTTTTTTAGTGTGGCTGATCTGAAACATGCAATTCAAACGAAGTATAAGATTGCCATTCAGCACCAAGTACTGGTTGTCAATGGAGGAGAGTGTATGGCACCAGACAGAAGAGTGTGTAGTTACAGTGCTGGAACAGTAAGCCCATGCTGCATTCTTAGCCTAAACTGTCATTTATAGGGGAAGAAAAAGATTTATTACTGAGGGATTTTTGAGCACTTTTTCGTAGTGTGGTGTTTGCCGGATTTCTTTGATTTGAGAAACAGTGTTTATATATTCAGCTTATAAATGTAGATTTTAACTTGTTCTCAAGACACGTTACCCACTTGAGGAAATAACTGATGATTCAACAGTAAGTTGCCTTTACTCAGTGTTTGGTTTCCTTTCCTTTTTGAGTGTAGGATACCAACCCAATTTTTTTATTCAACAAAGAAATGATCTTGTGTGAACGTCCACCAGCTATCCCCAAAACCACGTTTTCAGCGGAGAATGAGATGGAATTGAAAGTAGAAGAATCTCTTATGATGCCTGCAGTGTTTCATACAGTAGCATCACGAACACAGCTTGCTGTGGTAAGTAGATTGTTACTGTATTTGCACACCAAAGGAAAATATGTCAGAAGGAAAGCTTGATGTAAAATATTAAATAGTTTCTTCAAAAGGCATTAAGAATGGTGTATTAGTAGTGATGTATTCTTCAGATGCTTTGTCTCAGAGTTTCAAGGTAAATTTTGAAATGTGCTTGCTTCTTCAGCATGTTCAGAGCTTCTTTCAAAACTGTAGTGTAAGACGCTTTTTGGATGTGTATGTTTGCAGCATTTGCAAAACAAAAGCCATCGGGTTTCTTTGGACCGTGCCTCAAGGCACTGCCTTATTTTCAGTGTCCTCAGTCTGCCTCAACCTGAAATGAGAAAAGTAACTTTGGAAGTGTTGTTAACTCAAGTAGAAAAGTAACAGTAGAATTTTTAAAAGCACCTTGCCAAGCTTCTGTTTCATGTTATATGTCTAAACAACTGGTGAGGAATTAATAAAACTAAGCTTTTTCCTAAAATTCAGGTTGCCTATTATTGAATACTCCCTTTAACTTGAATATTGCATATATTTACTTGCAAACTGGTCAGAATTCCAATTTGATTATTTCTGTGTTGTTTTGATAGGGAAAACTTGCTTTCTGCAACATGGTCAGTAAGACACCAAGTGTGCATGCCATAAAAACCAGATGCATGTTCAAGACACTAACACAATGCCTTCGGTAGCTGGACTGATTGTGTTTCTTTGTTAAAAACTGACCTAATTTTCTTTTCAAATTTTACATTTAAATGGATTAAATATTTTTCGTATCTCTAAAGATTATTTAAGCTTCCATTGGCTGGCAGCAGAATACTTACCTGGAGTGTTTTCACACAAAATGAATGTTTTGTCCTGGTAATAAAATTTCTTAGTTTCAGTGACAACTTTAATGCAGTCCACAAGAACATTTAGCACTTGAAGTGGCTGGAGTTTAATACTGTCCAGCAGAATTCAGAGAAAAATGTTAAGTGTCGCATGTAGAACAGGGATTTTGGTTTCCTTCTTGGCATTCTGGCCTGTCAGAATGGGGCAAGTCCTCCTGAATAATATGACCTTGACATACTGTCTGATTAAAGGCAATGATTGAGTCCAGTAGTCTCTCTTTCTTTCTCCCCCACCTGTTGACAGTTACAGCTGACTTTGTAAATAGGACCTTGAGTTACTCAGTATCTGTGAGTCGTATGACTGTCGTATAGAGAAGAGTGGCTATCAGGGTGAATTCAGCTAATGAGTAGGAGGTTTTCAGTTGTGCTCTGTGAAGAGTTTGAGGGTTCTGGTTTTACCAGCTGGAACTGAAAGTGCTTTAAAACCATTTTTTGTGACGTATTAAGAGGAGGTTGTAAAAGTAAGTAAGACTGATAGCTTCTAAATACTTAACATTGATTTGATATGAAGGGAGACTGTAGTAATTGCTACCGTCTTTGTGTTTTGTTGTGGATAATGGAAGTGAAAGGTGATGATACTCAGTTTCAAGTTTCTCACTGCTGTTTTATCTGGTTTCTCTATTCCATGCCTTGTTTTCTGGTCTTAGATTCCTAATTTTGCTTTCAGTTTGGTAAAATTACTATACAATGATGCAACATATTTAATCCCTCTGGAGTAAGCTTTTTCATTCCAGCGGTTTTATAAAAAGTACTCCTATTTAGACTTGAAAAGAATTATTGGTACTGGCTAATCTTCCCCCTTTGATTCTGAAGATTGTATTAATATTAATATGCAAGTTTACACTTTTAAAGCGTTTATGCTTTTAAATATGTTATTTAGATCTTTAGGTGGCAGGTCTATAATACTATTAATATTTAGCTACAGACTGGAAAGTTTATATAGAGAGAGTGATCTTGAGTTGATTTGCAAGAAGAAAATAAATCTTTCCATGCTTGATGTTGCTTATTAGTATTATTGGAGGATTGGGGGAAGTGGGGGGAGGAATTGTCTTTAAACATGGATCCAAGTAAAATGGAGGTTTTGTTTTAGCCTGCAGATTATTTTCAGGAAGTTTATTATTTGTTCCCCACTTTTGACAGCTCTTCTCTGCTTGTGAAATGGGTATAGTGATGGTATTTGTTTTCTTGTGAAAAACTTGGAAATTTATTTAAAGTTTAAATAGGTAGTAATATTCTTAAATCTGATTCACCTTTACATCCACAGTTAATTTTATCCAAGATTTTAAATGTTCTAAAGTCATAGGCTCTGTGTTAGGCTGTGAAAATGAATTGAGTACTTGTCTGGGATGTCAGAGGACTGACAAATCTGTCATATGTGATGGAAGATTAGTAAATAGTCTGTTGTGATTTTTAGATGTACCAAGGTGTGAAAACTGTGTAAAGAAGTACAGCAGTATTGTACTGAAGTAGTTTTTCATGATGCCTTCTTGAAGCATATTGAGCAGTAATTCAGAAGAAACTGAGGGAGGACTGGGAATGTGGTTAAAGCATTAATCTTCTCCAAGGTTCACCGTAAGCCTCTTGCCTGGGAGGAAGGAGGAACCTGGGATATTAATCCTTCTCAAAATCGATTAAGATCTGGGGAGAGCTAGAAAGGCTCTGAACCTCTGTAGTTGTGTGATTGATGCATCCAAAGCCACACTGAGAGTACTGTATGAGAGAGTTCCTGAAAAATAGACATAAAAAATCCAAGCTTTGTCTTTTTATTAATTCTAGAGAAGTGGTAACCTGCTTTACCAGAAAAGCAGAATGGCAGGACTTGATCATGGAGAAGTTTTTGCCTGGGGTAATTATTTAGAGCATTTTAAGTAATTAAATTTGATTACTTAATATTTACTGCTAATACAGGTGCTAATCCATGATGACAATGTTTGGTAGTAGGAAAACAAAGGTTGCATTATAAATTATTGCTCATGAAAAAGTCTTACCTATTCTTCTCAACAACAAGAAGCAGTGATATGTAACGATGTAACAGTAGGGAGAATATTTGATAGCTACTGGTTTCTATTTAAGCTGGTATCTGCTTTCCCCAGAGACTATAGGATATGATCTTTAAAATCAGACTTGATAAGAAATTGTAAAAATACAGTGGTATATGGCCTCTAATTTTTTTCCTCACAATAAAAGTAGTTCTAGAGTCTCTTTGAACAAGTATTTTTATGAATCCATGCTGTAATGGCCTGTCCATCATTTTTTCTATGTCTAAAATTGACTGTTATTGACTTAAACTATGCTTTTGCTTTCTGCACTTTTTTTCCCCATAATCTGTTGTTACTACTCAGGTATAGCTAGAAGTCATATTTTAGTTCATAGTGGAGGTCCTGGCATTCTTATGGCCTGTTGCATATATATTTGTAGGGCATAAGTATATGTAAAAGCAGCCATTTTCCCCCCAGTTAAAACTAATTTCTTTGACTTACATGTAGCCTTTTTTTAAGATTTCATAGCTCCTAACCAAAAATCATTCCTGTGGGAAACTTACCTTGTGTTTGGTTTTCCATTGGTACTGTGTTTGTCGTATCAAGATACATCCATTTTCTATTTCTTTCTGTTTTTGTGATTTTAACATCTATTACAGATTTTCTTAAGTTCCTGTTCACTACCCATGATCTCATTATGTAGAATTCACAGTATAAAGATTAGGTAGCTTTAAAGAAGCTACATCTGTTCCCTTAACTCGTTCCTTTACTATCTAAACCGAAATTCTTGCCACAGGTTTTGTCATTTGCAATATGATGTCTATGTTTATATGTTTTTTAGAAAGCTCAGTTAAATCGACTTTCTAAGCCTGTTCTCATTTCATGTCTTGGCATTCTGGTTTCTCTTGGGCTAAAAACTTACCTTTGAGATGTCTCTGCCTGAAGGGTTCCAGGTTGCCTCTTTACAACTAGCCTGGTCTCCCACCTTTCTTGCAGTTCAGCAGTTCTGGCCTTGAGCTGCAGTGTGTGGACAGTGAGGTGAACACAGTGTTTGCAAAAAACTTACGTGCACACCAGCTGAGAAGACAAGCTGTTCTCTACACAGTATGTTGTGCAATAAGCTGTGTTATGTCAATCTTGTGTAATCTTGTGGTCTTTTAACACCACTGCTTAAAATAATTTCTGGTAGCTTAGCCTTTAGGAAAGGGTAATTTATTAGTCTTTTTTTAGTAATCTAACTGAAGTTCCTATGTCATTTGTCCCAGAAGGATATTGAAAACTTGGATTTTTGTGAGTGGGTATGTTTCACATTTCATGGGATGCTGCTGCTGTCATGATCAAACTGTAATTCCTGTCAGTTCTTCTTTGAGAAGTGGAAATGAGGATGAGAAACTGTGTGGTCATTTCATTTGGTTGTGTAAAACCACAGCTGTAGTCATAGTACATAGTCATAGATCATTCTTGGTTTAGTTTCGAACACTTCAACTATTTAAGCCAAGAAGTATAGCCATGCTTCCTGAAAGCTGTGCATCTACTATTTAGAGAAGCGCTCTTTTCTATTAGAAAGTTGCTTTGAGACTCTCTGGAAAGAATTACTTTAAAATATTTATATTCTTCAGGGTGCGTAGTGTTTGAAACAATTGTGTGGCCAAATGAATTTTGGCTAAATGATTTGTCTAATAGTCAGACACACTTCCAGCTCCTCTGAAGCAGTCCGGATTTCTCTGTAACTCAGGTTAGTGATCAGTCTCAATCTCTTAAAGTAATTGACCAGGGTGGGGTAAAATGGAGTAGGTTTTAGTTTATCCTAAAGTAGATCTTTCTAAATGCTACTCTAGCATTTTGTTTGCCCTTTGTAACCCAACTTTAGATAAGGCTTTTAAAAAATTGATCAGGCAGAAAAGAGTTGGGTGATTTGAAATCAAGCTAGTGGAAGTTAACATTTACCTTGTACCATGGTTTGACTCCCTGTGGTGGTTTATGTCCCTTCTCAGTATGTTTTTTGGTGGTAAATTCTGTCACTTGACTTCTCCAAACCTGCTTATATTATCAGACAGAAATAGTGAAAGCAGCACTGAAGAAAGTCATTAAGCTGTGACTTACAAAATAACTTTTTCTGTATTATTCTGGTGAAATAAGTACGTTCTGAGTAGGAAATAAGTCATGCACTGTGTGGACAAATATCCAAAGGATGCAGCCACCAAAAATGACCAGTATTAAAGGAGAATGGAATAATCAGCTGTCTACTGAAAGGAGAGAAATTGCCATGAAATATCAGTCTCCCTTACAAATGACGTTAACTGCTCCAATTACAAGTTTAAAAACTGAAATCTTGAAGTGTATCTTAGTCTAGTAGCTTCAATGATGTTTTAGCTGTGTATGCATTAGAGATAATGGTCTTGGTTACTAATTTTGGTAAATAAGATAACAGTTCCTTGTTGTGAAAGTGTATTTCTGCTGTTACAGTGTATGAGTTTGTGGAATTTTACTTCCAAGGATCATTTTTATTGGTCTGAGGTTGATTTTTATGGTGATTGAAACCTATAAGGGAGTCCCTTTTACAAGGTTTCAGACACATGGCAATAGAGGACTTTGATGACTTATTTCCTTCTACCACAGGGTTTTAGAGAATGGAAAGAACCCTGCATTTCCTGAGAACTTTTGTTCTTTAGAGGTAAGTCCAAAGACCACTTAAGACAAACAGACCTTTGTCAGATTTTGCTCATTCAGATGAGCAGAACTATGACAGTAGGATGCAAAGACAGTCTTGAAATTGATCGTAAACACTTCACCAGTTAAATTCTGCTTTAGATAAAACATGCTTTGTTGCTTCTACTGATTTTTGGTTGAAACCTAGAAAACAGAATTAATTATAATCAGAAGAATTGCCTGAATTTAAGTTGTGATTCTCAAAGGAATTAATTCAACTAAACACTCTGTTACAACACCCTACCAAAGATTAAATGCATTCTGGTGGCCCTGCGGATTTCTTGAAAAGTTGCATAGGGAAGATGTCTTTATTTACTCTTCAGTATAACAGCAAGTGGGGATTAGTCTGGGTCTTGGTACTCTTGTCCTGATAGTGGTGCTCTTTTAGGTCCTCATTCCAGCAGTACGGTGAAGTGGTTGGTGTTCTAGATATGCTGCTGTAGCCCAGTAGGATGAATGTAGCCCTACAAGGCAACTGAAGTTAACTTTTGTGCTCTGTGAACCATTGGGTGTCTGCCAATAAGACTTGAGTGCGTCTGTGAACAGTCAATGACAAAAGCAAGCCTGTTGTTAGGCAGGCTTCATTTTCTGTGCTGGAGCTGGCAACCTTACTGAGAAGCGTTAAAACATATGTTGGATTGCGGGCCTTTACTTCTGTGCCTGACATAATTCAGTTTTTAGACTTTATTCGTTTAGTAGAGAGCTGCTTAATTCTTTCTTGCATAGAGCCATACAGTTAAATAAAATTTATAGGTCTATGTCCTTCTAAAGTAGCCTGAGATCTCTCACAGAAATGTTGTCTGTGGAGGTAGACAACAGGTAGGAAGAATAAAGCACATCACCTGAAGCTTTATTTCAGAAGTGATGAAAAGATAAGAAAGGTGCGTTTGTGTAGTTTTTAATTTCGTAGCTTTAAAGAAAAGAGTTAAAATTAAGTTACATAGATACTCCAAAGGAAGCAAAGCAACTTCTTCGCTTTGTTTTCTTGCTGCATGCTTTCACATTTTGAAAGCAGGTTGATTGAAACGAAACAAATAAAATATTGGTTTAATATAGCGTTCTTGCTGTATGCACTGCTATCTGCTTAGTATAATCTAAGACTGAAACAGTTCTGGCATGTGGACAAATAGTTACTCCATGTGGTTTGACCTTCATTAGAACCATCTGTTTGGAACCTTCTGAATTCAGAGTAATATTCTTTATTATTTGAATATAATGAGCTTATTTCATGATATGACTTAAGAAACCAGCATCAAAAGCAGTACTTTGTTTCTGTGTACTCTAATTGCATTCAGGTTCATCTATGCAGACAGAATTCTCCAGTTTGCCTCCCACCACCTAGAGAGAATTTCCTTGGCACGTGTAAAAATAACTTTGAGAGGAAGATAATATGGGATGCTGTTCTAATACCTTGCATATGTGCCCTGAAATGTGTCTGTTCATTTGTACAATCTGATTTGCAGTCTATTAGCATATGGGTACCTTTGAAAACATGTTACTTGAAAAAAACTACGATATTGAATTTTCATATCTGAGTTAGCTCAGAAAAAAATCTTTTGTCTCTGAGAGACATAGTATATCTCAGTGCTTATGATTGAGATGATTTATGAGCAATATTTATGATGGCTTTCATAAGGGGATTTTTATTTTAATGTCCACATCTCCTGTGTATACCTTAAGAAGCTGCAGCTCATCTGACAATGAATACCTGGTTGAATACTTAGATGGCATTGGGGTATTTTTATATAAAAGTTCCTTTGGGCATGTATCTGTTTATATGAGAGATTCTGATGTTTATTAGAATGTCCTTCTGTTACAAGGTTTCTGAAACTAACAAATATTAATTTGCTGCTCTGGGAAATAGCATTGTTTGCTCTTGCTTTTCTAGGAGGCACACTGCTGGAACAGGAGTTCCTGGTTTGGTTAAATTTGAGTAAATTGACACGAGTTAGATTCTTAGACGCAGAGTGTCAGTACTGGTTATCAGTTGTGTAACAAGCGATCTCAACTGTGAGGATTTTTTTTTCTACTTGTGCCTTCTGTTTTGTGTTTGAAAGTGTTTGCTGGGGAAACAAGCTTGTTAAAACTAAAATGTTAAATTGGCAACACTTAGGTTCTGAAAGGAGTATCAAAAATGACCTGTAATAGAGCTTCATAGCACAGCTCTAACTTGGAACTTTTGACTTCTACTGTGAACACAATAAATGGATCTAGCTGAAAAAGCAAACATAGCCCACTAGTTAAGAGTATATCTCAGGGTGGAAAGTTTGGTCATATGAAGCCTAGTACATTAACATGTTAAATATTTGAGCTTTGTTGTGCTAAGTAAGTTTGTCTGAAGGAAAAATAGAACTGACAAAAACCTCTGCTCAGGGCTTTTGAAGAAACATCTGAGTCCAGTCTTTACTTTGCCTGGTTGATACTCATTTGGAGGAACAGCATAAAAAGATTTTATGATTAGTTTTGATTTTGTAGGTGGCTTCTGTTGTTTTAAATTGTTTGAAACTACTGTGTGTTTTTGTATATGCTCTCACTTCTGGAACTATGGCTTGTAGTGGTTTGGAGTGGTATGGCTCCTCATTTGGAGGAAGGTTGACTTTGAGAAGAGAATAATTTTTATGAGTTGAAAGTAACATGTTTGTGTATATTTCCAGGATGTGCATTAAAATGCAACAGAGACATTCAGTTACCTTTTCAGCTTCGTATTTTTGGTGTATTTTTTTAGTATATCTTAGGGTAAAACAGCCTGTTCTTTTGGCTCTTAATATGATAATTGAGGAAGGAGTAATTATTCTTTTTTTATATGCTGTGCAGTTTGCGTTTGAATAACTTGTATACTAAGTGAATTTAAGAAAGTAAAAAATTGTTCAAGTTGTCAATATTGCATTAGTCAGCTTATGTACATTTAAATTGTACAGCCAAACTCAGAATAGTCTGGAGAAACTGACTTGCAGATTTCAGCATTGTCTGGATACCATTCCAGTTGTGTTACTGGTTGATTTTTGACTTAGGAAATGAGAGTTCCTGCAGCAATTAAAATAACCATTCTTTTCAAACCGAAAATCATCATTCTCGCATGCACAGGGAGGTGCCAAAGTTCAGAAAACAAGAAGACAAATAGCGTCTTTACTACAAAGTGATAGGAATTTGTAATAGCAACTTCGTATTTCATTGGAGTTGCATATATAAGTATTTCATATATTCATTATTCATCTGCTGATAGCTTAACTACCAGTGATTTGAAGGACAGTAGCATTTTGTCATGCTGCTTGAAAGAAGGCTTGGACTTCTGAAACAGGGAGGATGTTCATAACTTTCAGGTTTTGTCAATATGAATTCTGAAATGTTTGTTTAAAATGCTGTGCAGTTTTGTGTTTATTTCAGAAGGTAGGTGTTGTTGGTCCCTAAATTTTTTTGAGTGTGCATATGTGCTGCTAACCATGTATTCAGGAGCAAATGAATTCTGAAATACACAGATGTGTTAGGTTTTTAACACCGCTGTCTCACTGTATTTTGTATAACTTGTTTTTCCATGCATGGTTTTCTCACATGTATGATAGCACGGGAAAGTTGTGTTCAGTCCTGGTTCAAAAGTATGCTCAACCTGCAAAAAGTGAAAAGACTTTTTTCTTGTAGGTTAGGTAGATACTAAAACCTAAAGTACAGATATGCTCAGGAAAACATTTTCTATGGAGTGTGTTATTGTTAAAATTTTGAGCTGAAGGATTTATTGTATGACTTTTATATTACTTTTTGGTGTTTTAGTAGGTCCTTTGAGAAGAACAGCCTTTTACTTAAATTGCTAAACTTAAAATAGTTGCTCTTCCTACTAGTTAAAACTTTGGAATTTATTATAATGGGCATTGGTCTTAATACACTTTCAGTAAGATCTGGTAATTACAGTATGTAGGTCTCTGTTTTAACTTTGCCAAGTCACCCTCTTATGGCAGTAAAATGCGTCTGTGTCATCCAGTGCTTTAACAGAAAAACTTCCACATTGGTTTGCAGATGCCAAGTTTCAGGGTATGTTTTAGAGTTTTGTGCACGCTGTACTGCTGCTCATCATGTTGCATCTGGTTTATTAATCAATGAAAGAGTTAAATTATTTTCCCTGCTGTTTCCTCATGCACCTCTTCTTGCATCTGATCCACCTGCGCTTTTGCTGATTGATCGTGCAGTTCATTGTCTTGTTCTCAGCTTCTGCTTGACTCATCAAAAGTGTTCTCCTTATTGGACCTTGATTGCCAGTTTTTTCTATCATACTATTAGTACGAAGGTTACTATTCTTGTGTGTGTGCCCTGAGTATTTTATATTAGCAGCATTTAATTAATTTTGCAAGGTGGTTTTGGAACTACAATTTTCACCTCTCTGTTTTGAAGATATTTCTCAGTAAATGGTACATGCTTTTTTGTCATCTAATTAACTTCCTTTATTCTTAAATTTTTAAAAAGGGGGGTTTTTTTAAGTTTTAAGGTGTACAGCTTTTTAGCTATCTAAATTTCATACTTTTTGTGTTAAAATCTTCAGTAAAGTTACATCAATAGGCTGATTTGTATTTTGTTGATTGTTTTTTCAGGAAATGTATGAGGTTGCCAAGAAGCTTTGCTCCTTTTGTGAAGGTCTTGTACATGATGAACATCTTCAGCATCAAGGCTGGGCTGCCATAATGGCCAACTTGGAAGACTGTACATACTCTTACCAAAAGCTGCTTTTCAAGTTTGAAAATGTGTATTCAAGCTATTTGCAGTCCATAGATGATATCAAATTGAAACTTACACAGTAGGTTTACTATTAAATTCATTCTCAATCTCCAAATTTACTACTCTATTTTAAACTTAGTTTTTTAAGTGCTTTGTGTCTGCTGCCTATTCTGATTAAACAAGCATGTATTTGTTTGATTATGTGTCATGGAGAACATTCTTTTTGTTCTGTGCTAGTTACTTTTTTTAACTGACATTTTTCCTTGTGGTTATCAGCACAAAGAAACCTGTATTGAATTATGTGGAAGATAAGCTCGTTAATGAACAGCTGCTTAAGAGCTGGAGTCATTCTGAATGTGCACTACAAAAAACGAGATAATAAATTTAGACATTAGAATTTTTAAATACCTATTTACACTTTTGAATTAATTGATTTTTAATGACTTGAACCGATACTAAGAATTACAATCTGTGTTGAAAATATGAAGTCATAACACATATTTTTGAGTGAATTTGTATTCCTTTGAACGGGATGAGGGGCATATATTTAGATAGATCTATTGTGTGTGTGTGTCTCTACTTGTGTCCTGCAAACTCTGGGTCTTACTTCAAAGAAAATCTTTTACGTCTTTGCGCTATAGTATTACGGTGTTTCTGTGAGTGCTTTGCTTAACAGAATAGACGTGGATACTGGAAATTAAAAAAATAAACCATAAATATGTTTTATCTTTAAAAAAAAAGTTGGGCTTCATAGCTTTTACCAAATAGAAAGTATTCAAACTCTGCAGAAGTAGTCAGACAGAGAACACTCAAAGCTTTGATAATAAACATTGATGTCCATGTGGATAGGAAACATAAGTCCCAGTTGTGCGTTTAAACAAAGAAGTAAGTTGGTGTGTCTCAGTTTATCTGTCTTTTTTTTCATTGCAATATAACTTATAACTATTATTTTAAGTTAGAAGTTACAACTTAAAACTTTTCATTGCAATATAACCATAAGCTTGGAAGTTTAGAAGATGTCATATTCAGTAGTGGAAGAGAGCTAAAGCTCTGATTTCTTTAGCTGTCTTTCCATGATGTTGATACTCAGCACAGTAGTTTTAAAGAATAGTTGCAAAATAACTTTGAAGTCTGCTTCAATTCTAAAATGAATAGCAGTTCATATTATGGGTGATTTTATGTAAGATTTTGTGTTAGGTTGGCTTCTAGATACTGATGCTTTTTTCTTTTCACTTTTTAAAAAAAGCTTGGGTTCTGCTGTTTCTATCATGGCCAAGATACCACTGCTGGAGTGCCTAACAAGACATAGTTACAGAGAGTGTTTAGGAAGACTGGATTCTTCACCTGAACATGGAGGAGCAGAAAGTGAAGAAACTGAGGATGGGAAATCTGCTGAATTGGTGCTTTATCCTGATATATCTAAAGTGAACAGTAAATCAATGTTAGCATCATTTTGCAAGTCAGTTGAACATTCAGCTTTGGAAGGCACAGATCCTGAAAATGTAAAAGATGATAAGGAATCTGGTCAAAATGCTACTGTCCAGGACAATGAAATGTCAGTAGAATTGAAAGATGATGATCAGCCTTCCTTCAATGTGTCTTTGTTAGACTGGATAAATGTTCAAGATAGACCTAATGATGTTGAATCCCTGGTCAGAAAATGTTTTGATTCTATGAGCAGGGTAAGTTAATAATTTTTTAAAAATCAACTTACATTGCATTGAATGCTGCTGCTTTTTTTCCAGATGCAGGTGCTTTTGAAGTGACTGACTCAACTTTTTTGTAATTTGTTTCTCAGATAACTTTCTTAATGAAGGCCAAAGCAGAGACCGGGGAGGGATAAGTGTGGGGGAAGTGTTTTATGAGTTCCAGTGCTAAGAATTTGATCTTTAGGAAGATGTATAATTTTATAATGAATGCTCGTTATCTTGCTTATTATTTCTCAGGTAGCCATTTCTTTTGGAAGGCCAAAAACTTCTTGTAGTGTATAAGCCAAGTGATACTACTATTATTTCTTTGCCTTTTTCATAGAAACTTCATTTATAATAAAAGTAAAGATTTTTGACCAAAATTAATGTTCTTTGAGTTCAAAATAGTTAAGTCTTTATTAAAATATAGAACAAATTCATAATGTTAATTGGGATAAATTTATATTCTGTATCTCTTCATTCTTTATTAGCTGATGTGCTCAGAAAGGCTCGATCAGTCTGTTTGTATTTCTGCTGCTGGAAGAATACAACAGTGCTCACTTTACCTTCAAAATTATTATTATTATCAGTGAGCATTATAACCTTTTAAAATTCTTTTGCCTTTAGTTTTCCTTCTTTCTTTGCTTTCACTGTAGCTGATATTTCTTATATTGTCTAGCCTTGATTTCATATGTATAATATACTATTACAACACAACATACGTTGAACAAAGGAAACAATTTCTATTGTCTTTGACACTTTATTTCCTGTCTAAGGTAGGACTGGAAGACTGAATCAGTGATTTCTAAAGCCCGTCTGTTGTAGGGAACATCATGGTGTGGTTGGTTCTGTACACTGATATTTCAGTTCTGTCTTAAAAGTAATTGGAGAATTTGGCTTAATATTAAGGGCTGTCTTAAGATTTTAGTAGTGCAGAAAAGGCTAAGGAAAAGATTGGACGTGACAAGTTTTTTTTTTCTTTAGCAAGAACAGTAATTGATTTTGTATATAAAAGACTTCCTATTTGTTGAAGTTTGAGACAGTCCTCTGTCCTGTTTGTTCAGTGACACTATAAGATACTTCCTACTATTTTCAAACAAGAGTAACAGAACCCACTAGATGGGTTGTGAGACAATAAATTCAATTTTCTACGTAATATTAACAGAACACAAATGTAGTATGTTCTAAAAATCAGTATTTGAAGAGATGGACATCAAACAATTGCTTCCAAATAAATTATAGTGATCCAAAAGATACAAAAATGCAAAGAATACTTCGGTTAAGTACATACTCTACCTTTTTTGATCAGCTTGTAGTCTTATCTGACATATCACATGTTTTAGAGGTGCTGTCTTGTATTTGTCTTTTCTGTCCTTGTGTTATCTAAGGTTAGACAGAAATTTTCGACCGTTGTAATTGTTTTGTAATTTCAGTCAATTTTTATGGTGAAAATTGTGATTGAACCTGCAAAAAATGAAGTTTCTTTTTGTATTCTTGGCATAAGCAGAATTGGCAGATAGGGCAAGTGCTTCAGTCAGAGTATTCTGGCCACCACCAGAGCAGTTGTGATTGATCAGTCCTGATCCATTTTGGTTCACAAAAGAACCCCAAAGCTTTGAAGTAAAGCGTTCCTGATTCTCCTTAGGAAAACATTGATTTACTCTCTTTTGATAGCAGCGCAGACAAAGGATTGAATCTTTGCTTCCCATTAATTTAGAACAGGTTGAAAACAGAAGTGGCATGCAGCTGAAAAGGAAAAGAAAATCCTTAATAAATATCTTGCAATTTGAGGTGACTCTTTAGTATGAAAAATGTTAGAATAATAGAATAAAATGGCACTAACTTTTTAAAATGGTTTTACCTTCATTCTCCCCATGCCCTTTCCTTCTTGGAAATACAAACCATACAAATGGTTTGTGATTGCAATTTTTACTTGAAAAACTGAATTCAGATAAGATTTTCCTGAAAGCTTAAAGCACCAGAGTGCTTTATAAAGAGCTTTATATGTTTGTTACTGGTAGTTGTGACATAACTGGTGTGTTGCACAGAGTGCTGCTAAGTTTCTGATGGTTCTAGCCTCTAGATGTTTCTATGACACTTCTAATTACAGAAAATGACACTTCTAATTACGGAAACCTAGGCTGCAGTAAAAGCACTATTTAGCCCCTTAAATACAAAGCTAGAAAAGGAAGATACTTTTAAAAGATGAAGAGAGCAGTATTATCTACTACTGAAAATAGAGATGGATCCTACAGATGCAATTAGATTAAAGATGGGATGAAATGAGTGGATGGAGGAAATAGGTTAGAAAAGAATGAGAGGAATAGCCATTCTTTGTAAAAAGAGATAAAACATCATTAGTTTAAGAAGGTAAAAAGAAAAAACCCACCATATTGTTCTTTAGCATTTTGTTTGTTAAGAAACTTTTCTGGATTCTGCAATGGACTGATTCAGGATGTCACAGGGAGTAATCCTGAATAGGATGGCAGTGAAGAGGATCCTGTAAAATCAGTCTGGTTAAATACTTCTGTTACTATTTCTTGAGGATGGACAAGTGACTTGAGAAAAGAACAAGATGCATAAGACATCACATACTAAAAATGAACCTTTGTTTTCAGAGAATTTGGAGGTATTTTGTCACATTAATTAACAGCACTAATTGTTTATTCTAAGGAATTCTGGGCTAATTACTAGTTTTTGGTACTTTCCCATTAAGCTTTTGGTTGGTTGGGTTTTTTTTTTCGTTTGAAGTAACTGGAAGACCTGTTCTTTATAGTTGGTCCTTAATTTGTAATGTTTCTCCTCCCCAGATTCCTCTCTCTACCCACCCCTCCCCAAGGCTGGTTCCAGACTGATTTGCTGTTTGTGAAAATTTAGTTAAATGGTAGATTGAGGGGAAAAGACACTTTTACTTATGTTGCTATTGAGTCAAATAAATGCTTTCTTTTTTGAAGGTTGATTTGTGTGCTCTGTAAGTGGCATAAAACCTTCATGTTGATGAAAGAAGCCAGTGCTGTGACAGCCAGTGTGACCTCACAAATAGCATCCTTTTCACTAGATTCTCCTGTAAGAGAATATCATAACCATTTTGGATAAATTTGGGCAAATTTGTTCATCTTCTGCTAACACCTAATGATTTTTACTATGTTCATAACTAATATATTGCAGGTTTACACTACACTCTGACCTTCGTAAAATGTTGCAATTACCTATGTTGTTTCTAGAACTCTTTCTTTAATTTACTACTCTAATAGTGAAGTTTGAAGGGTGACCCTTAATATCTGTGGACATTGGTAGACTCTTGATGTTTCAAATACTTATTTTTTTCTGGATAATGGTTTGTGAAGGAATATTATGAAATAACTTTTAAAATGTGTTTCCGTCAGGAAAAAAAACCCTCTAGCTAAAAATATGACAAATATACTATTTTTCCATGGGGTCTTTTCCGGTTGCTTAGAAATGATCTGCTTGTCTAAGTAGTCAGTTAAAACATTTATTTAGTGGGAAAAGATTGATGGTTCTTGCTTTTTCTCACTACTCTCTCTTCTATGCTTTCCATGAGTCACATTCGTGATTGGTTTTGATCATAGCCGTATGGACTCTGTTCCAGGGCAGATTGTCCCTTAGCTATAAAGTGCCTCTTCCCCCTGCACCTCGCCTTTTCCCCTCAACCAATGTCCCTTGCCTTTATAAGGATTCAGATTTCAGTGATGGTCTGGTTGGAATAGTTGGGAAAAATTCATGCTGTGATATAGAATCCACATACTCATTTACTCAGAATTCTGAAACAGATGATAGATGTAGTCACACATTAGATTAAAAAAAAAAAAGAAAAATGTTGAGGTTAAAAAACTTCATTTAGCTAACTTAAATCACCTTTCAGTGTGTCATCTACTAATAAACTTTTTATTTTAGCTTGATCCAAGGATCATCCAACCCTTTCTGGCCGAATGTCGCCAAACTATCGCCAAACTAGATAATCAGAACATGAAGGCTATTAAAGGTCTTGAGGATAGACTCTATGCATTGGACCAGATGATAGCAAGCTGCAGCAGACTGGTGAATGAACAAAAAGAACTTGCTCAGGTAATACAACAATTGTGTGTGCAACACTGGAAGATGGTAGATTTTTGATATGTGTATGCTGTTAAAGTTACAATGAAACAATTGCATGTCTTTATGCAAGATAGTTTTCAACATATCACATTGGAGTTGGTCATTAAGATGCTATTTCATAATAATTTGACATTTAAATATTGGCAGTTTTTACATCTTGTCATGTTTTCACATGGTTTAAAGCTACAGCTAGGAAATCAGAACTTTAGTTGGATGTATGGAACAAGAATTAAGTGGATCAGTTTTAATTTTGAAGGGAATATTGAGTTCTTGGTAATTTGTCACTCAGTGATACAGGATCAGGGAATAGGTTAATGGTTGATCATCAGTCTTGTAGTGAGGAGAGAGAGGAGTGTGCCTTTACTGGACAGTGTCATTTTAAGTGATAAGAAATTAATTAAAGACTATTTTAAATATCAAATATGTAGTTCCTATTTTCAAAAAACCCTCCAGTGTCATATGAAAGTTATTTTATTAAATACAGTTTGTGTAAAGAGCTTCAGTTAACTTTATAGTTAAGATTGTCCTTTAATGCCTTGTTTGCTACTGAAAGTAAATGAAAGTCTATTTGGCAATACATGATGATGTTCGGATTTTCACCATGACCTTGGAGCTGGGACTCTGAAGAAAGGCATGAGTTTTTTACTCCTGGTTGCATACTGATATATTATTAGTAGGAATAAATGAACGATCTTGCCTCTCTATTTTGGGGGTGGGGTTAGAGGCCTCTCTTGAGAAGGGCAGTGCTGGGCTGAGAGTTGTGTAGGACCCAGGCTTCCTGTTGCCTCTTTGGTCTGGTATGTAAAGGTGGGTACTATCAATACTTCTGTCAGCATTGTTTAAAAGTGGAGTCTGTCTCCAGAAAAATTCAGTGAGTAAGTTTAGAAGCAAGTTTGTGCTAAATCTTAGTCTTGCGGTGTTTATATTGTAGGCCAGTGCTAAATCCAAGTGAATTTAGCATGATGGCTAAGCTAGTCTTCCCATCCATATGCTTGGTTGCCCTATTGTGAGTGTTGCTTTTAGCTATTTTTTGCTTCTTCACTTGAATGAAGAGCCTACCTCAAGTTTACCAATCCCACTTTGGAGTGAGAAACCTAACAGTCAGCTGGAAAGAGACTCTGTCGCCTTGTTTAAATGCTACTGTAAGTTTAGAATTTGTGCCTTTTCAAGACTTGGCAGAGACTTCAACTTTCAAATCTTTATCCTTGCTACTTATTTTTATAAATTGTCTATTCCTTTACTTATGATGTAAGGGTGCATTCTGCATGCAAATAAGATGTGTGGCTGTGATATTGGCTCTTGAGAAGAATTAGTTTCATGTGTGGATTTCTTTATGCAAGAAATACAAATTCTTTAGCCCACAGTAGTCTTGAACATGATCTAAGTTTATGTCAAATCTTGCAAATGCCAGAAGTTAGGAAAATGGTTTTTAGCAGAAGTTAGAACGATGGTTGATCCCCTCCATCCTAGTAATTATGTTTCTGTTGCATTAAATTTTGTGGTCTTTCAGTGGTGTTGGTTAGTTGTGTAAAGTTCTATTAGGATTGTGTTAGTAACTATTTGGTAGTGAAATATGGAACAAGATTGATTTGGACTGGATTATAGAATGGAAATGGAAAGAAAGCAACATTGACGCTTGCTTTCTTCATGTATCATTCTGTTATGCTTCTCAATGGTTACAGTAAGTTTGTTAAAATTCTTGCATTCTTAGAGAAGATGTATCACTTTCACGCTTTTTGATTGTCACAAAGCTTGTGTAACAAATGTCTCTCTTCCTCTAGGGATTTTTGGCTAATCAGAAGAGAGCTGAGAACTTGAAAGATCCTTCTGTGCTGCCTGATTTGTGTTTGAGTCATGCAAATCAGCTGATGATTATGTTAACTAATCACAGAAAACTGTTAGATATTAAACAGAAATGTACCACTGCCAAACAGGAGCTTGCAAATAATCTGCAAGTCAGACTGAAGTAAGTTAAAACTTTTCAACTTCATGTTACTTCCACTTGCAGCCGGGTGTTTAAGGATTGTATGTCTTAAGGAAATCATTACTATGAAAAAGTTGAGTGCATATCTTGTAGTGTCTCTGCTAGTATATATTCCTGATTGCTTAATGTTGACTGGTTTGTATTTGTTGTTTCACTTTTGCTTCACTTCTGTCAATAAAAGCAATTTTATATGTTTTTTATTACTTGTGGGATATACCTCCACCTTATGTCTTCTCTGGTGGCAAAGTTGCTGTAATATTTCTCCTCAAGCACACCAGTTTATCACCTTCTCAGTAGTTATCCTGTGATATTAGTTATGGTGTTGGTGTCTGTGCTTGAAATCTATCTATTGATTGTATGATTAAGAGGATTGAATATGTGGTTACAAGATGTGAGAGTTTGTGTTACAAGGACTGTTGCTTGTAGTGTGAGTACGTTGTGTGAACTTCCCAAACAGTGTTGTGTTCTTATTTCTTTGACAGCATTCCAACCTTTAATACCTCCTGCTAAAGCTTTTTAATAAGTATTTTTAATATTTATAAACAAAAAGTAGTAATTTTTTTTTCAGGATGTATCAGCTTTTTTAAATTCTACTGGAGAAAGTTGTATTATTACTACTCCTAAGGTTATTTATGCTAAGAACTTGTCAAAAACAATGTCTTAACTCAAATGGTGGTAGATGTTCATTTTTGGTCACTAATGTGGATATCCTGTTGTGAGGAATTAATAGGAAACTGCGAGGTGACTACTGAATTTTGGATAGCCTGGTACTTTCAGTTAGCCTGTTTTTGTCCCATGTGAAATGATAGCATTGTTCGTTTCATCCAGACATGTTGCTAATCTAATTTAAATGAAAAAGAAATTGCTAAGATGTGATCTTCTAAAGTATAATCTACTTTTGTAGGTGGTGTTGTTTTGTAATGCTTCATGCTGACCAAGATGGAGAGAAACTACAAGCACTGCTTCGTCTTGTAACAGAGCTCCTAGAAAGGGTCAAAGTTGTAGAGGCTCTCAGCACTGTTCCTCAGATGTACTGTTTAGCTGTCGTTGAGGTTGTGAGGAGAAAAATGTTCATAAAACACTACAGGGAGGTGAGTAAGTAAAACTTTGAGACCAAACCTTTGTATCAGCATATGAATTACAACTAACTACATCTTTTCCCCTTTCACAGTGGGCAGGTGCTTTAATAAAAGATGGGAAACATCTATATGAAGCTGAAAAGGCAAAAAGGGAATCTTTCGGTAAACTCTTTAGTAAGTACTTTGTCTTCTGTGAAATCGAATTGTGTTGAAGTATATCTCTTGTCTTTGTAGTTAAAATACTTTCATTATATTCTAATTTCAATACCTGAAAATTTTTTTTGCTTAAATAGGAAGTGCATGCTGGTCTTATTACAAACAAAATATTTTTCTATTGATCAAATCAATTAACTATTTCATATAGATTATCCAAAATAATGTGAAAGTTGTGATTAATGTTTGTAAAAGATAAGATTTCTCATTATCATATTTGAAAGCAGTTTGTGCTTAAATGTGCCTTGTGAGCTTTATTGTTCTTTTAAATAACATTTCTAAAACTGTTACTGAATATTTGGCTACTGCTATGACTTCCTCTGTACTACTCCAGAAAAATCCAAGAACTAAGACCCATGTCTAAAGACCTTCACCAGAAGTTTTTAAAAAAAATTGTTAAAAATAAAGATTCTGCTCAAAGAATTCTGATTACTTTCTCTGCAAAGTCTACAACTCATGTTCTGAATGGACAGCTAAAATGAGAAAATTGAACAAAAGTGTATCAAATTTATTTGGAAAGGAGATGGGGAAGATTACAGTGAAAATTTCGAAAATAAGTTGAGGCTTTTGCCTGTGCGAACATCGTGCAAAAAGAGGCTTCCGTGAAGGGAGTTCTGCTTGAATGGTGGGTTTTGCCTGATGTTCTGTGGTCATTTGCAATTCTATGTAGTCAACAATATAAGTAGTAATTCTTTCAAATGTAGTTCGGCTATTAAACTGCAGTAACTTCAGTTGATTTCTCTTGAGATGTTATTGCATTTCTTCCTTTAAATAAGTTGTTTGTTTGGGTTTTTTCCTCAGGGAAGTCCTTTCTAAGGAATCGTTTGTTTAGAGGACTTGACTCCTGGCCTCCATCCTTTTGTGTATGTACTCATGTCTTTGGGTTTATTTAATTTCTATATAGTTTCATAAATTAAAACCTGGGCTTAGTGCATTGAAGCTATGTGCCTTTCACATTGCTGTGACACAAATGAAAAAGCTGGGAGCTAGTGTTCTTTGCCATTTCAAGTGACCTATATTAACACTGGTTTGTAACTTGCAGTGCAGTGGGAGAGGAAATGTCGGCTCTCCTTTTTAGCAGTCTTTTTTTAGTCTGTGGTATTGAAAAAAAAATTGCTCTTAATGGTCAGAAAAAAGAAGCCAGGAGGAATAATTTGATCATCTAATTGTCTTGTGAATAATAGAGCAATAAAATTAATTGGATGGTAAAAGCAAGTAAAAGGTTTCCATGTTTTCTGATAATCACTGGATGAGTGGAATAGCATTTTTGTCTCTTAATTGGCTGATAACATGAGAACATTGTAATTAAGCATTGCCTGTTAGCTTTGATTTGATACAGCTTGGTTAATTGAGGCAAGCTAACTCCCTGATTCTAATGTTGCCGTCTCACTTTGCCTTTTTAACCTTTTCAGCTTCTCCTCTTCAGCTGTTTTTTATTTAAAGGGTACTTGGAAAATAAGAATGCTGCTCGTTTCAATGTTTCAAATATTGAACTGAATTAATATTTGTATGTGTAGCAGCAGAATAAAAAAGGCTTCAGTGCCATGTCTTATCCATTAACTTATAAACATGTCTGTAATGTTTATGAAGCTTGGTAATAGGGAGGAAGTTAAGCTAGATGCTCATTGTAGGTCCCTTCCAACTGAAATACTCTATTCTACTGCTGCCCAAGCACTATGGATAGTTAGGTCAAATATAAGGGTTTTTTTTAGGGGGACAGGACCAGACATGGTTTCTTAAAAATTAAAAATCTTTTGAGAAATAGATCAGTTTACTGCCAACTTTTCTGTGTTATTCATTAAACTCTTTTTAATCCTTCTTTAGTAAACTGATACTTATCTTTACAGCAATGTGTAAATTAATATCTTCTTTACAGACACGAAAACCTCGCAAATTTGACAGTGAGCTTCCAGATATCTCATTGAGTGACTTGCAGTTTTTGCAGTCTTTCTGTCCTTCAGAAGTACAGCCATTACTCAGGTAAAGCACCTTTTTACACTTCGTGTATTATGGAAATAACTCTCCCGGGGGTCCCATCCCCATCAGTTTTCCACCCCCTTAGGTCATTTTCCATAAAGACAGACAAGGATATTTTCTGATCTGTTACCATTCTTAAGCAATGATCTTCACTGACTTAATGCAGATACATATGTACTCAAGCTCATGATTTGAACATATCTATTCTGTATTGAGGTGTAAAGGATTTTGGGTGTTCCTTTGAGCTGCCTCATAGTTAAAAGCAAAAAAATCATCATCAGTTTTAAACTGAAATAAACTCATAACTATGTTTTGTCAGATGAGAATGAGATTTGATTCTTTTTTCTCTTTGTTGTGTGGTATTCTGGAAGAAATAAAATAAATGTCTTGAGCTCAGCATGAGATCATAGAGATCTTCTATATTCAATTACTGCTTTTTCTCTGATTTTATTAAACAGATTGTACTAAAAAGTGTACTCTCTTAAGTGCCTCTGGTGTCTGTGGAAATCCATCATTTTGAGTAGAAGCTTTATTTATATGTTTCTTACTTCCCAACAATGAGGCAGACATGCATATGTAGACAGGAAAGTTACTGGTTTGTCGCATAAGCAATTTACAGGATTAGTTCCTTTTCTGGAACTTGGAGATATCTTTGTGGAAAAGATGACTGTTAGTGTGAAATTCCAAACTCAGAGCAGTCAAGGTGGAGAAATGCCAGCCAAGGTAATGGGCCAGAAATGGGCAGTGGCAAGTTCTGTGTAGGGTTCTGCACATTCAGATGTTGCATGTATCATCGTCCTTCTCCTAAAAGAGATCTGCAGTTAGAGATTTGCTGAGATTCCTTTTGTTTGTTTGTTTGTTTTTTCCCCTCAAGGCCACAGTCCCACAAAGTTGGGATTGCATTTACAAAGGTAAATGCAAGAGGCTGATGCTTCACTGCTGTCTGTCAGGGTCACCAACAGTGTCAGCCTAATACCTGTTACTGGTGCATAAGGCAGAAGCTGAATTCACTGCTTTTTTTACCTGTGTTTTGGTCTGGCATTCTTTTTGATTCAGAATTCCTGACTATCTTTATGGTAGTGTTGATGGAGTTAACAAGTGTAGTGAGCTTAGTCAGCTTAACAGTGGATTTGCCATAGGTCATGTTATAGCTGATATACTCTTTTAATTTCTCTTGTTGTGCTCCTAGGCTTGCTCCTCATCAGTTTTGTGGGGAGAAAAGTGCAACTATAGGATCTTTTTCCTAATGTTTGCCTGATTTTTTTTATTTGTGAGAATTTTACAACCTTCGTGGAAGTTTTTACTGAGTTCAGGAAGAATTTTGCCCTGCTACTGTCAGAAAACCAATCACTGACTAAGATGTTTTAGCTGGTTTGAATTGTAGTGACATAGCTTTCCACTTGATGGCAATAGAGGTGAGATTATGTCATTCCTCATGCTTTCTGGGCTCAGGATTGCATTTGGTGAAAATACAGAGGATAGTGGTGAACTTGCAACTCGAGTGGGTAAAAGCTGTCACACACCTTGGGTAGATGCTGATCTTCAGAAGAAACTTGAGAGCAGTACTTTCTTTGGTATTTTCATTTAACATGTAAAGAGCAAGCAATAAGGAAAACTGAGACCCAGCACAAAGTCCTTTTCTATCAGCACTGAACCTCTCAGCTGCATAATTGAAATGATGTTTTAATTTAGTTACAGTGCTTCAGTCTTCTGAAATTAAGTGTTTGAGCAATTATTGAAATCTTAATTCTACAAAAATACACTAGATGCCACTTGCCCTATATGTTGAATAGAGAATGCAGAACACATTGAAGTGTAATCTGCTTTTACTATATTGTTAGTGTAAATGAACTCTTGCTTCATGTTTTCAGCTTATCTTGCAACACTTGAAATGTGATCACGACACATTAATCAGTTGTTTAATTTAGGTTACCTATCATGAAAATAAAATAGTAGAGAATTAATTGCTTCTTCAAAGGAAGAGATGGATTGGAGAGAATCCAGCTGGAGACAAGAATAGAGTCATTTGCAAACACAAGTGCTTCAATTAGAGATCTAATCGCTTCTGTTACTGTCATTGTAACTCTTAGCTACTACTGTCAAATGTTTTCCTTGGGAGGAAAGACTGGAATTACTTACTCATCATTGTGTTTATTGTTATGCACTCCTTAAAAGCTCCCAAATTTTTAATTTTAAACACAAATACCAGGGGGTCTTAGTAGACTATTTTTCCTTATGAAATAAATGAAATTAAGAAAGTACAGACCTTATACAGAGGGAAGCTTAGTGTTGTTGAAATATACACGTAATAATTTAATAGATTGGAATATTAAACTAACAATATGGAAAAAAGTAATCCTGTACTATTTTTAAGGGTTCCCATACTTTGTGACTTTGAACCTCTTCACCAGCATGTACGTGCTCTGCATAACCTGGTCAAGGCAGCACAGAGTTTGGATGAAATGTCACAAACCATTACAGACCTGCTGAATGAACAAAAGGTATCTTTGCTTTTCTTTATCAATAAAAAAGAGAATATTGTATTTAAAGCAGTAGAATATTTTCATGATATTGTTTTATCAAACGCTTTAGAATATATCTTTGTTTTTCCCAATGTAAAGATTAACTGCATAAGTTTCCTTTCTAATCATGAACTAGTAAATATTCTGAGAATATTTAACAGATAGTTGTATTCCACGGAAGTTGTAGAATTGCACTATTTATATTTTTGTTTTCTGTCATTTTCAAATCTTCTGTCTGCAGAATGTGTGCATTCTGCCTTCATTGCTGTAGTTTGTATTCAGTGAATTTGTTACTTCTCTGGATTTCTGCATTGTTTCTTAGGTCCTTTTGGCACAAGCAGCTAAGGAGATTTTAGGGCTTTGATTGGCTGTTGTGCAGTCTTTTTCTTTGAGTATAGAAGGAACAGATGGTAAAAAGATCTCTTCCTAGTTTCACTCTGCCTGTCAAACAGATTCCTTCCCCTAGAAACTGTGTTTCTGCCAATCACTTTTGCTTCTGTGCATGCAGCCTCTAACTTTCATAATACACCAAATAGGTTCCTTTTAGCTTCTGACTGTGGCCTCTCTCAGGGAAAGTCTGGGTGAATTTAGCAATGCTTAAGATTTTTTGTGAAGTTGACTGCTTCAAATTAGGTTTCTTTTGCTGTAGAAAATCAGTAGGTTTTTGCGGGGAGCTGTGCTATGGTCTACGGTGTAAATTGTATGCACTTGGCTGACTAGAAGCATCTTATATAACAGCTAAGATTATGGGCATGTTTAATTTTGAATAGCAATTTCCTGCTTAAACCAAGTGACATGAAGTGCTCTATCTTTTTTTTTTTTCTCTGGGATTTGGACAGGAGATTTATTGGAAATCTTTTATTTGTGTAAAATATGACATCTGGGCTGCTCTTTGTTCTGTAATATAGAAAAGGTGTGTCACTTGAGTAATTTCCCAGCTATTTTCTCTCTTTATGAAGATTGTTTTTCAAATGAACAGCCATGAAGAATAAGAATATTAGGGCCTGAACACTGTATTAGCCATTAAAATTGCTGTAAATGAAATTCTGTGAAATCTTGGCATTTTCTGAACATGCCCTTATAACAGACCTTGCTCTAAAGTATAGAAGTTCACTCCCAACATGGAGCATCCTGAAATTTATCTTGTAAGAAACCAGGATAGTGACAGTTGTTCTGATGAATGAATTTTTTCACTAAGGCTTGCCATGTCAGAAGAGTGTGAAATTTAAGTTTTAATTCAAAATATGCAAAATGACTGTAGAAAAATAAACAGGAAATATGCCTGACTTTTTGAAGTCTTTGTAGTTTCCCCTTCTTTGTTCAGACATGCTTATCTGAGAATTTTTTATCAATATCTGACTGTACAGAAAAATATGTTTGCCAAATCAGGAAAATATTCTTCCCACTCTTTTCTTTTGCTGTGGTTTGACCAATTTGGATTCTTCGCTTACACAGAAATGTCAAGTGCTTAGACAGATTTGGATAATTGTCTCTTTCCTTAGAGTAAATTGCATTGCACAGTCAGGGCTGGGCCATTCATGATGTCATCTTGAAAATGCCCATCTCTGTGTGTCATTTCAGTGATTCATTTGAACTCTTTTTGGAATTGAAGCAAACAGATTTGTCAGAGATTTTTTTCTTTTCAAAGACAGTGTTCTTGTTACTACTTGATGCAAGACACAAGGTCTTTCTCTGTGTTGTTTTGCTCTGCAGATAATATAGAAGTGTTTTTTTAAATTATACTACTTCTGCCTGTGTAGAATTACTGAAGTAATTTTTAAAATGTTCCTTTTTTTCTTTGGTATTGCCGGGAATTCACAGTAAATAATTAGAAGGATGTATAAACATTTAATAATTGTCCTGAAGATGCCTACATCTTCATGCAGTCACGTGTTCTGGTGGTGAACTGAGAAATTGTCCCATCTTGGTGCAGAGTTGGCAATAACTGTGCAGATGTTGAGTGTTGCCCATATTATTACTCTTGTACTCTACCAAGGAGACACATTCGACCCTAGTGTTTCCCTTTCCATACTAGTGGCAGCAGAAGCCTGGTTCTTCAAATTGAACTGGGATAGTTTCCCTGAATTGTTGGTAGTGCGGTTGAATTCTGTCTGGGTCAAGTGGAAGTTCATCCTACTGCATCAGCTACAGCAACTGTCTTTTAATAGTTGCTTTAGGCAGGAGAGATAAGTTGTGACTGTAGACGAGTGACCAAAGAGCAAGTCAGAGCTTATTGAATACTTTGCTGGGGGTGTTAAGAGTACTTCTTTTTGAGTGTCCCTATAACTCTTACTATTTCAGCTTTCAAGTTCATAGAACGTTAATGATTATTTTTTAGTTTAGTATTACATTGGAGTAGTTAAAGGACAGTGTTGTGGGTATTTGTTTAATTTGTTAATACTTTAAAATCTGTTTTAATTTTTAAGAATTTCTGCTTATTCTTTGTAATTTAATAGCCTCACATCGAAGATGTTGCTGTGCCCTCTTATTTCCATAATACAAAGTTTAAGCAGATCAGCAATTGGGTTAAAGATGTCCAGGAAAAGCTAAGGTGCTCATAGGAGTTGGGTAAGATGATTAAGGTGTCTTCTCTGTGGTTAGTGGGTAATTAACATATGCAATCCTTTGATATTAAACGTTTTTCTTACAAGAGAGGCTGGCTTTTCAAATCAGATCATGAATCTGCCATTTCTTTTAGTTGAGTTTGAAATTGAAACACTGCTTGTAATCTTTCAGAGAATTGCCCCGTTCCCTGACTGTTTTTTGTAATAACATAATTAGAACAAGGCATGTAACCCTGCAGTACCTGAGAACTTGGAAATTAATTCTTCTTTTCTATCTCTATTTTTTTCTTGTTTGCTCTTGACTCTTCTTCCTTTGTCATTCCAGAAATTAGTGTATGACATGTGCGTACTTGCTGTCTGTAGATTGTAAACAGACTAGATGGCAGGCACAGGCTTCTCAGGGAAAGAGCAACAGTAAACAAAGTCTTCATATAGTTTCAACCACTCAAAATGTGAGGTTTGACTCTTCTCTAAGCAGTAATCTGGTATGCTCACTAGACACCCAGCTCATGGCAGACACTGCTGAGACATGTAGTGTGTTACAGCCCTGGGTCATGAGGAAACCGAGTTCATTATTGTTCCACAGATTGACAGGTTTCTTTTTCTTCTTTATGCTATATCCTTACTCTTTACTTTCTAGGATGATTCTGCAGGGTTGCCAAAAGTAGATAGCATCTTTCCTTTGCGTGCGGATTTCTGTAGGACGTTCCCATAGTCAAAGTATTTGAAGTGCTTTTTTTAGTGTGTAATATTGATATCTGTGATGCTAGGTTTTGTTACTCTTAAAGCTCTGGTTTGTTAATGGTAGATGTTTGTCACTTACAGCTTGTTTGAACCCAGGCATGTATCAGCATGCACGGTACCCTTCAACATCTATTTTTTAAAGTTTTTTTTAGATAAATAACAACCTGAAAGTAAACCCAAGGGAAATGCTTAAACCTGGCTAATAGAATAATTTAAAAAGGAGCATTTCCTTTTAATTTTTTGTCTCATGTCCTGTTCATTTTTCATAAATGCAATATTTTGTATGCAATGATCATGAGGTTTTTTACAATGTATTTCAAAATCATTGTATGAGTTAGCTTTTGCATCTTTATGAATCTAAGGGAGCTGAGGTGCAAATGCAAGTCTGCTAAATAGATGAGTGTTGAAACTGGAAATAGATTCTTAAATCATAGCTGAGGCTTGTTAAACACACTATCTCCATTAAGAGAACATTTGCGTGGTACAGAGGAGGATAGGGTCCCTTTTAGAGTAACAATCACTTGTAAAAGATCGAGAAAGCAAAAAATGGCTATTTATTCAGCAGTAGATCAAAGTCTGTCACTTCTGGGATTTTTGGAGTTCATTGCTGAACATTTATTGCCAAGCTCCACTAACTGTCACCAGTCAAGTAGCTGAATTCAATGGATGGCAGGAATTTTGTTAATAAAAACTAACATAGTAAAGAACACAAGACACGTATTTTAAATGCATTGAGGCGGTATGGATGGTTTGGGAAAGAGGCACAAGCAGGATCACAGAATTATCAGCTGGAGGCAGTGTTGGTTTTTTGAAGAAGAGCACCAGCACCAGATCTCCAGCACTTTGAGACTGAACATCTAATAGGAATTTTCTACTAGAAAGATTCCTATGACTCTTTTTTCAGTAACTGTTTCTTTTCAAGATGGTCACGTTTCTTAGACGAATAAAATCAAACAAGTTCTTAGTGATAAAGGATGGAAGAGCAAGGTATTGGTTGAGCTGTGGTGTTACGGACAGTGCATCTGAGATCTTTCAGAGCGCTGATACATTCAGAAAACTCTGCATCTCTTCCAGTTTGTGATCCTGATGATCCTGTGCTTACCCCTTAATTCTGTGTGTCACAGATACTTGCCTTATGTATTTTAACTGTGTGTGTTTCACTGTAATTTTCCTAGGAAAAATTGGTTCGCTATCCATCCTATTACAAACTTTTTCAGGAATGTGTCCTTATTGGATACTGAGGCTGTACATTGCTTTTGGCTTACACTGGGACGTGTTCTGCACTTGCTGAAGCTTAAGGTTTATATTTTTGTCTTGAGAATCTACAGATGTATTGTTGGCATTAGGGCTTCTGTATTCCCGGTTGTATATGACAGGTGATGCTAAAGGATAACAGGTACTGAGAGAGTACAGGTTGATCATTTATTTGTGCTTGGTTCTGGTAGTTAGAAAGACAGTAAAGGAAGAAGACTTCATGCACTTCGCTTATTCTGTCAAAAAAAGCTTGCAAGCAGTAAATTTATTATGTTTAATCTATTAAACTGTGAAGTTAAGAAAATCTGTAGCTGAATATAATCTTTCAGATACATCATGCTGTAGGATAAATTGAGTTTTGTCACATACAAAAAGCTTGAATATCCCGGAACACGGGCTGTTTGCCTAGTCTCTAAGGCTGATGTTGATTTTTTTAAAGCATTTCAGAATGGAGTTTTACTCCATTGCAATGCAATTGCATCTGCAATTGCAGATGCACAGAAGTGCATGTATCTTGGCCTGAGTTACAACTATTACAGCTATGATAAATAAAACTTCAGCAGAATTCTCTTGAAGTATAATTTCTGTGGCAATATAGAAATATATAGAAATGTATGATGTCTTTGAAATACCAGAGACTGATCTTCAAACATGCAGTTCAGAGCAGGGTATGCACTGGAACTTGAGATCTTGTTTTATAATTGGTATAGTATTAAACAGTAACTGATGATAATGAGATTTAAAGTGTTGCCTAATCAAATCAATTTTCCAATTAATCAAGTTTTTAGCCTTTTAAGAATCAAAATCACTGCAACTGATCAGAATTACTTGGGGACAGTTCCATGAAGGTGGGGAAGCTTTAACTGATTTTTATTCACATGCTGCTGTTACTCATAGATTATTCTGGATGATTGTTCTAACCGTTAGCTTTGCAGGTGAATATTGAAGCGTGTGGTGCTACAGAATCAGTTTGGGTTGTATCCAGGGTTTAGAGGCAAAATGACTAAAACTGGGAGCAATGGGAGCACATGAAGGGGGGAAAAAGTCCAATCTGGCTGTGATGTGTTGCATTCTGAAATGTCAGAGTGTTGCTTTTAATTAAATATACCCTTCATTATACTGTACTCATTCTACACTCTCACTCAGAACAACTGATACATATTTTTGGTATGTTAGTAGACAACAGTTTTGTTGTAGTAAAGCTTTTTGTAAACCTTAGTTGTTTATTTTAAAAATGGCTGCTTTTTCAATAATAATATTGGCAATAGTAGAATAAAAATACTTTAGTAACAAGATTATTAGGAAAACTGAAATAAGTAGGGTGGTAGGAACCAAAGCCTGTTTCTGACTGGTAAGATACAGTTGGGTGTGCTCTACATAGGACTTTTGGCTAGGTGAACATTTAGTATTTATGTGTTTACAAATGATGCTTTTCTGAAACTTAATGGAAGATCTCCCTGACTTTCTGCACTTCCACCTTAAGTTTTAATAGTACATATTTTGGACTGTTGCAAATAATAAGGCTGATTTTTTAAGTTCTTGTTTTGCCTGGTAATTTGAATTTAATTTTTAATATTTACGGTTTTGCTTATCACTTTAAGTGTTTATTTCTTGTTTTATAACTTGTAGGCCTCCAATAGTCAAGCATCGCCACAATCTGCTACCACACCAAGGATGGAAAGTACTACAGGAACCGCAATTGCTACCTCTTCAAGAACTCCTCCATCACTCAGTCTTCAGGGTCCCCTGTGTCCTCCTGTGTGTCCCCCAGCTCCATTAGAAGAATTGTCTCCAGACAGCATTGATGCTCATACGTTTGATTTTGAAACTATTGCCCATCCGAACTTGGAGCAAGCTCTTAAACAAGGATCATTAGACTTGGATTCATTAGCAGAAAGTCCAGAATCTGACTTTATGTCAGCAGTAAATGAATTTGTAATAGAAGAAAATCCAGTGTCTCCTAATGTAATAAGTGACCCACAAAGCCCAGAAATGATGGTGGAATCTCTTTATTCTTCAGTTATCAATGCAATAGACAGTAGACGTATGCAAGATACAAGTTCTTGTGTAAAGGATGTTTCAGTAGAAAATGCTTCTCTCAGTGTTTGTGTGGAGAAGTGTAGGGTTATTGCTCAAGACTCAAAGGTACATTTAAGAGGTATAAAAGAAGATCTTTGCCATTTCAGAACACTTGTACAAAAAGAACAGTGTGACTTTTCTAATTCTTTAAAATGTACTTCCTTAGAAATAGTAAATACAATTGAGAAAGTAAAACTTTCACTTGAAAAAACACTAAACGATAAACATCAAAATGAATTACAGTGTTTGAAAAGTGAATATGAAACTAAAATTAATAAATTATTGGAGGATGGGGAAGAAAATAAAAAGAAAATCAAAAAGTTAAAAGGTGACCTGTTAGGCCTTGAGGAAGTTCTTCAGACTAAGAATGATGAATTTGCAATAGTAAAGAATGAGAAAGAAGCTGTAGTTTGCCTTCAGAATGAGAAAGACCAGAAATTACTTGAATTGGAATGCCAAATGGAGACACAAAATTCTGAAATTAAGGAACTGAGGCAGTCACGTGAAGTAGTACTTGAAGACTTGAAAAAACTTCATGTTGAAAACAAAGAGAAATTACAACTCCTGAGGGCAGAACTCGAGAGTTTAGAACAAAGCCATTTAAAAGAACTGGAAAGCAACCTACAAGCCCGGCATTTACAGGAATTTGAGAAGGTCGTAGCTGAGCACAAGGATTGTTTGGATAAATTAAAAAAAGAGAACCAGCATAGACTTGAACAAATGCAAGAATCTCATGAAGTAGTTATGCAAGAGAAACAACAACAAGTAGAAGAGCTACAACTCAAGGTTTCAGATCTGTCTGATTTGAGGTGCAAATTAGAAGTTGAACTTGCCCTGAAAGAGGCAGAAACTGATGAAATGAAGCTTCTTTTGGAAGAAAGCAGAAACCAGCAACAAGAGACTTTGAGATCTCAGATTGACAAGGAAACTGAAAGCTTAAAAAAGGAGATAGATAAATTAAACAATAAAATACAAATTAGCAGTGATGAATATCAAGTGGGCTTATCAGAACTAAGGACTCTGATGACAATTGAGAAAGATCAGTGTATTTCTGAGCTAGTAAATAGATATGAAGAAGAATCAAATTTGCTTAGAACTGAATTAGATAAAGTAACTCTTCTTCATCAAAAAACTGCTGACGCAGAAAAAAGACTTTCAGAGCAAATAACAGAACTGCAAAGTAAGTTAGAGTTGGAAACGAGTGCCCTAGAGAAGGAAAAAACAGAAAAACTGTCTCTCTGTGAGCAGCAGGAAAAATATGAAGCTATTATCCATAAGCTAAAGGAAGAGAAAGAACTGTTAGTATCTAACCAAGAACAAGACAGGCAGTTGCTCATTCAGAAGCTCAATTGTGAAAAAGAGGATGCAGTACAAACTGCTTGTAAAGAGTTTGAATTACAGAGGGAAGCTGCTGAAAAAGGGCTTTTGGAAAGAATACAACAGCTTGAGATGCAAGTGAATCAGAGGTACTGTAAGAATTAAGTTACTGTGTTTTCCTAGTACTTTAAAGTAATCAATATGGTAATATTCATGACACACTATGCAGTAAGTAGAATTAATGTCTTTGTAATAGTGTTACCTGTACTGGTTTCTATATTCACATTTCAAGTTACTTCCATTTTACAGATAGTGATGTTCCCATGGTTCTAGTTGATCTCAAAGACTGTAAAATATGTTATACAGTATTATTTTGAGACAGCAATGAAGGTTTTATATTTCATTCTTTTAACGTTACTTTGAAGGAGTGTTTCCACAATAGCAAGTTACTTGAAATTCTGATTTTGATGGTCTCAGCCCCTCTCTCCTTTCCCATCCTTGCTCTGCTATTGGCACTGTGAGAGCATGCAGTGGCTGGCTTTTAGGTTAGCCTGATAACTTTCTTTACTGACTAACTGTACACCCGGTTGGTGATAACGGTGGCATGAAAACTTGTGTGGGAATTTATACAGGATTGACTGAGAACTGTCTCGTGGTTCTTCCACGAGACAATGGACTTCCATTGAAAAAACCTGCCCCACTTACGTATTTCAGGGTCTTCAGTTTGAGCTTCATAATGAAACATAAGGGTGCAACATAATCTGAAAGAACATCCTGACGTCACTGGTTTTCTTCATTAATTTCTGCAGAGATTTTCCGTTTTTAAAAAGAAAAATATATTTTTCTCTTGCCAAGAATGTATAGAATTATTCTTTCTGTTTTCTCTTCTCTTGTGTACTTAGGAGTTTGTAATGCCTGCCAGCAGCCTAGATGATGAAGTTATAGAATGGAAATAGTAGGATTTTTCAATGTGACTAATGCTTAGTAACAATATATTTTTTTAAAATGCTAGCATTTGTTATTTATGTTTTTGTAGTGTGAATCAATGCAGTGGATAGATCTTGTTTGTAAAACATTTTAATAGAGGAACTTTTTCCCAGGTATTAGGCTATACCAGCTATGTGAAATGGGAAAAGATCAATAGAGTGGACAGAATGGGCATAAAAGCAAGAATACTGTGAAAAATGAGTACAGACTTAAGTTAGCTTTTAAGTTTCGAATATCAATGTAATGTTCATCAAAAAAAGGTAGGAGAGGGGTCGTCATGCAGAGTTCAACAGCATAGTCCAAGGGAAATGGGAATATCTACTTCACTGGAATTGTCTGCTACCTCAGGATTTTCACATGGGAGCAAATCCATCATTACGTGATGTTGTGTTAGTGCCTGTGTTTGCATGCCAATATATGAAAAAATGCATCAAGATAATATTGCTTCTTTGAATTAAGATTGGGATATAATGAAACTTAAGAACAGCCCTTCTTAATTGAAGAAAATATTCACTTAATGAAATACAGTGAACAGAGAAGAAAAATGATAAATTCTGTGTTCTTTCCCTTTTCTGTGTATTAATGCACTGTAGAAATTTGAAGAGCTTGACTCAACAGGAAAAAGATGTAGCTGTGTCATCAGACTTTTTAAAAATCCACCTACACTTAAATTTGAACTTCTGAGCACAGCTGTGTGTATTCTTACCCAAACTGGATAAAACATATAATGTATTTCAAAGAAATATTACCAGCTTCAATCTAAAGAAGTGCTGTTAGTTCGTTACAAGTTCTGTCAAGTAATTTAATTTTTAATGTGACATTGAAATATATTTTGCCTCCTAAGGCTTCTTTTTATACCTTTATTCTGCTGTTAGTTTTTTTTCTCTAGGAATCAAGATATTCTATGTTTTATCTCCAAAGGGCATATATGTTAAGTTAATCTGTCCTAATATTTCAAAGTCACTGTTTAGGTGTTTGATTTTTGAATTCCTAAAAACCCAAGAGGTCAGTAACTCGAGTTAATTTATTATCCTCACTCATTGTTTAGCAGTTAACTTGTAATGGTAGAAAACAACTTTTATTTGGCGTGTGACTATATGTTTGCCAGATAAATGTTGTTTTCTGCAAGACTAATGTTACATTAGCCATTCAGAAGGTACAGACAGAGAGAGGGATTGTTAAATTTGACCTGAGTATTGCACTGGTGTCAGGAATTTAGTTTTTGAACTTTCATGAAAACTAACACAAATACTTAGAGGCAACAAAGAAATGTTTGCTATCCATGCATTACCATGGCATGAAAGTTAACGTGGTTTGGTGTGTCTGAAAATCAAGTTATTTTAATTAGGAATGATAATAAAACTGCAAAACATTTGTAATTCTAGTTACTCTTTCTACACTATGTAGTACCAGTCAACTGAAAACCACAGTTTCTTTAATGATTTGTTTTTAAGCAGTTTGAAACAGTCTGCTGGTTAGTTAAAAGAGTTATAATACTGTAAAGAACGTTAAAAGCAAAACAGGAATCCCAACTGCTTTGAAAACTGAATTACTACTTTGGTATCTTCCAGCCACTTCTGTCAGACCACCAGAAGTAGTGAAGCTTCTCCATAGAGCAAGTGCTCTCTCTCTCTCTTAGCTGGGCTTCATTTAGAAATAAACAAGTTTAATCAAGCACGAAAATGTTTTCTCAGTGGCATGAAGAAAGATTTACCCGAGTGTTTCATGACTTTCTTTTCTGTGCTTATCTTACTTCTGACTTCTAGAATGTGAAAGGCTGTTTAGCCACTCTGAGAACTTCAGTTGGCTTTCAGAACTCCTTTATTTAAAGCTTCTTCTGGGCTTTTTGAGTGCTTAGCTGCTGCATAACAGTTTGTATATTCAGTATATGCCCATGTGGTAGAGCAGTAGCAGTATTGTTAAGTACATCCCTTGTCATCCTAGAGTAGTACAAGTGTTTGCTTGCGAAGAAACCCCAGTCTGAAGAAATGTGCTTTTGGTATCTTGAAAACAATAAAGTTAGGCATTGTCATTGTTGCTGTAGTTGTTAAGACGTTTGCAGATTAAATATCTAAACCTACTGCCTGATACAGTGATGAGGTATAAAAACTGGTAATGTGCTAGCATCCTTTGCAGAACAGCAATATTCTTTACTTGGCTGTCATTTGCAGTCAGGAGTCCAGGCAACCCATCTGAAAGGCAGATGATTCCTGTTTTGGTTTAGTTCAGCTAAGAGCTTTGGCTTTAAATATGATTAATTTTAATATCAGTATGGTTTAAATATGATTCTGGTGCAGATGAATAATAGAAATTTAAAATAATACATTTTTTTACAAATGTTGCTCAACAAAGGGGTTTCTCTATTCTAAAGTTCTTCTGGGGGATTCTTGATAACTCAAGCCAAAACACAGAAGAGTGTAGTTAGTTTTTGCTTCAGTGCTGAAAAATATTTGGCCTATGCAACATTGTTTCAAAAGCCATTTAAGGTTATTATCCTTCCTGCCTGTGTGACTGTTGATGGTTTCCTTCCTTTATGATCATTAGTGCTGTCCTCCAGATTCTGCAGTCCAGAGTTTTGAATTTCACATGTGGATTCCTTAGCATGAGATTTACTGCCGAATTGTTTTCATTATGTCATAGTTCTGAAGGCTTTGCGTTTTGACCTACTAAGTATCTTCATGAAGTTGATCGTTGTTTGTTCTTTTTACCACTTTCCACACCTTCTGTTACATTAGAAAAAGTATGAACTTTTGTAAAAAAAGTAGAAAAAGTATGAGTTCTGCCTCACAACAAAACTTCAAAGTTAGAGCCAGTGTGCTACACTAAAAAAAATAATGCCCAAGAGTAAGAATTTGTGAGATGCTCATGGTTAAAAAATAGAATTGAAGTTAGTAATGGCTTAATTGTAATACAGTATTTATTAAATATTTCAGAAATAATATCTCAAAATGAACTTCTGATTTTCTGTGTGTTCTTATTTCATGTATTGTGGAGCTTGGTACGTGCTGCAAATTTAAAGCCTAAACATTTTCTTTTAAGTCCTCCTGCTGAATCAACTGCTGAATCAAGCTTAGTTGCTGAACTTCAGGAGAAGCTTCAGGAAGAAAAAATGAAGTTCTTAGAGCAACTTGAAGAACAAGAGAAAAGAAAGAATGAAGAAATGCAGAACATCAGAACATCGCTCACTGCAGAGCAGCAGGTAAAGCAGATTTTTAAAAATTATTTTTGCTCCCATTGTGTTCTTCTGCTCCAATTGTGTTTTTGCTGTTTTGAAGTTAGAGTAGGGTTTTCTCTTTTGCTCTATAACACTTCCACATTCTAAATTTGTGTGATTATCTGAAGCCAGGATATGATGTGTTAATGGAGTCAAACATTTAAGCATTAAAAAATAACCAAAACAAAGAAACAAACAAAAAAACCTGAAAAATACTGAAAAAAACCCCAAAAAGACAAACCAGTTACCAAACAACTGTCAATCCAGATTCAGTTTTTCTAATTTCTTTTCCTTATGTGCTTGGAATTTATATTCATTCATCTCTTTAACTGCAGAAACATACCAGTTATTACAAAATTTGTGGACAACATGGAAATAATTATTTGAAATACTAATTGATTTAGAATGCTGCTTACTGGCTTTTAAAGTTTATTAGCATGGACAGGCGGTGTTTTGCGGTTCGAAGCATAAATACGGTGTATTTTGAGGTTCAAAAAAAGTATGTTGCATTTTGCGTAATAAACTTAAAGCCACTATGTACTCCACGTCTTGATACAAAATCACGTTGCACTGGATTAATATTTTACATCTGTATCCACGCATTTTTTCCTTTCAAAGCATCTTGAGCCTCTTAGTTTCTGTAGATGAGTCTTGAGGTCTTAAATTAAATCTGTGTTAGTAACAGCTATTATCTACAGCTTTGTTGCATTTAAACACTGAGAAAGGATTTTCTGTTTTAAGCACCTCTCATTACTGGAGCTGTGGTAGGATCAAATAAGGACAAAGAGACAGGGTGGTGATCAGCCAGCTTGGTGGTGAATGAATGCTATGAATCACTTGGTGCAGGGAACACAAAATTGCAGATGGTTATAAAAGAAGGAATATTATGGCAATTCTTGGGCTGCAAGCATTAATACTGAAGTTAGCCTTACGTAGTATATCTAATAGGAATTTTTTCCTACCTTGGTAATCACTAGATTTATTTTTCCATCACGATATTCCTTAGTGTTCCATTTTCCTCATTATCTAATAATATTATTCATTTTTGCAGCAGAGCATGGAAGGGAGGATTCTGAGGCATTGACACCAAATTCCAGGGAAATCTGGAACTTTTTTAAAAGACAACAAACAAACAACACACCTCCGCCCCAAACAGACCCCAACCAAAGCAAACAAATACCCAAACCCAGAAAAACGATGTATCAGTCAGTGCTGACAGTTTACTTCACTGGCTCTGCTGATTACTGAGTATTTTGGGTATTTAGTCTTGCCTTTGTCCTTCTTGGTTTTTGTTTTCTTTGCTCTGTGAAGTTTCCTTAGAGGTGTCACTTATGCTTGTGGTATGAGAGTTTTGTTATGCAGACATGTAAAAAAGGCTGCTGTGCCCTATGTAAGGTGTGTAGCCCACCAAGTAGTTTGCATTTTAAGACTGAGAGTTGATAGGAATATATCAAGACAATCTTAAAATTCACAGAAAAATTAAAATTAATTTGAAATATCCTTTTAATAGATGGCTGTTGGTAGGTTTTGTCTCTTCAGCAGCACCCTAAGAGTAAAAGGGCCTAGGGCATAATGGTCAGTAGAAGGATTGAAGAAGCAGAAGGGTTTGTCAGACTGGTTCTGAAGGCTATGCTGGCCTATTTTTATGTTCACCTATTCAAGCTATTAAGCAGGATTCCTGTGTATCCTTTGCATTAATTAGTTGTTCACTAAAGAATTAATGCACAACTTGAAATCTATTTTTAATTCAGTTTATAGTGTATTGATAATGGTATTTTTCTTTTTCATTGGATGTAACATATCTTGATGCAGTTCAGCTTTATCTTAATTTTAATCCTTCAAGTAAGTGTTTTAAATATAGAATGTTCAACTATTTTACATTAACTGGAATATAAAGTATTATATTTAAAGATAAAACAACAATTCAGAAATTTTTTAAATTTATTATTGTACTACTTGTATGTATCAGGCTTGAGGGAATAAGAGGGTTAAAAATAAAATTAAAAAATTTTACAGAGACACATAAGAATAAAATGCATGGGCAATTTATTTCTTCACCAAAGCAATAAGTAAAAGAGCTTTAATTTCTTGTTTAATTATAATGTAGCAAACTGAAATGCATGCTGTCTTTTGTACTGTTTTGCATTACATTTTTACAGTACATTTCTTATTTCAGTAATACTTCCTTTTTGTTTTCAGACCAACTTTAACACTGTTCTGGCAAGAGAGAAAATGAAAAAAGAAAACATAATTAATGATCTTAGTGACAAATTAAAAGTGCTTACACAACAGCAAGAAAAAGATAAGGGTAAGCAAAGTTCTGAAGAAGTATTCATCTTTTCAAATAGGACTGTTCCATTCTCTGCAGATTGGTTTTGATACTTAGTGCTACTGTAATTAAAAGAAATTCTGTTTATTTGTGTCATAGATTTGATTGAAACACTTTCTGAAGATCGCGCTCGCTTACTTGAAGAGAAGAAGAAGCTTGAAGAAGAAGTTACTAAACTGAGAAGTAGTAATTTTTCTCCATCAACCTACTTGCCAGCAGTGTCAGAAGCTTGTGGAGCCTGTGCAGCTGATGTGCCCACTGACACGGACAGATTGGTTGCTGACTTTGGGGCTGAAGGGAGAATGGACTCCACGATGGAAACCAGTATGATGGCTGTGCAGTAAGTAAGGGGCAGTAGAGTAGAAATACACAGAGCATGCTCTCATTCTGGAAATGTGTGCTCTTGGGTGGTGTGAAGTACAGATGAGCAAGTTTAACTCTCCTGACTTTGATGCTCTTCTGAAAATATTCTTTTAAATGTACATGTGCATACAATTGTGGTGTCATCAGGACATGTGTGGGTTTGATGACTTTGAAGTATGCAGCCTCAAGGAAAAACTTGGCCCCACAATCATGACATAAAAGAATTTACCTAAGTATACAAAATGTAAGTCAAACAGAAGAAAAACTGTAATAGTGAATGAGCTGGGAGGCTGCATGTTACTGGTGTATCTTTTGAACAGTGTCTCACTTCAATGCTACTAGCTTTTTGAAGAACAACAGACTTCTCCTCCATACCTTTCACAGAAGTAATGAACCTGACTGGGAAATACACAAGAGGAGCAAGGTTTTTACCAGAGGAACAAGAGCAGAATTGTTAGATGTACTTAAATTAACTTTAGTCAATGTCCGTCACAACTGATGCTGTCTAACCCAGAATCACATACCCAGAGCACTACATAGCTTTGTGGAAGTGAGGATGAAAACAGTTTGTGCTTGCCAAACTAAACTTGCACTGATAATAAAACCAGGAAGTACCCTATTTTTAGAAAAGGAGCTGTTTCTAATCATTCTAGTCCTGCACTCTCAAAACAGATGTACAAAAAAATTAAGCTTGTGAACAAAAAAATTATGTCTCAGTGTATGATTAGACAGAAACTTTTACAGGTTTCTCGTGACTGCTTCCTATTATGTGAGAGCTAAACGGCCTTTTAACTGAAATGGAGTAATGATTAATACAGCTTAATTACAATCTGTTAGCTTTGCTGGGCATTTTGCTTGGATTTATAGCATGTTTCATCCCAAAACTTGTCCATTTTCTTTTTTGCGGCCAAATATGTTTGGACTAGAAAATACATTGTTTCTTCCCTATTAAACTTCTTTTAAAAAACATTGTAACTGTTTTAGAAATTACTATTCTTAAGAAATTACTTGGGATATTAGCATTATTTTATCATGCGCCAGTGCTCAGTTTATGTCACATAAATGGCAACAAGTAGCAAGTTCACATTAGTGTCTCTGCCAAAGAGTACTAGGGCACTTCAAACTACTCACTGGTAGCCTTTTAGCTACAGACTAGGAAAATGGGACATCCTGGAGTTGAATTGCAGTATCAGGGGTTAACTGTCAGAGCATGTGGAGCTGTATCGCTCATCCTGATGTCTTGAAAATAATGCAGAATACCAAGAAATGCCCCCATGTAGCTTGATAAACTAATTGATGACTGAAAATTCACTGGCTTGTTGCAGCAAAGAACTTCCTTGGTTGAAAGAAAAGAAAAGAAATCCGAAACACCAGCCAGAAATATTGATCCTGATTCTTACTGTTTCTTTCTATGCTGTTCCGTCTGTGCTAGCATATATATAACACTCTTCACTGAGTGACAGTGGCAGGTGGGTATGGAAAAGATAACTTTTGATATGAAGAAAGATTTCATTTTTAACCTATCCATTTTCTTTCTCTTTTAGTGAAAATGTCCATATGTCTGAAGAAAAGCAGAGGATAATGTTGTTAGAAAGAGTGAGTAGATTGTGAGGTTAAGTGTTACAACTAAGTACTTAAAAAATATGTACATATGAAGTTGTGCTGTGGTCAGTTATATACTCTGATGCAATATAGTGTCTGCAAGGATTGTAAATATGATTATAAATACTATTTCAGGGAATGTTTTTTCATTGTACTCTAGGATTAGTATGATTCACTGAAGTAATTCAAGACAACTATTAAAACATTACTCTTGGCCTATCCTTGTTCTGTTTATGTAGGCTTTGGTATGAATGACTCCAGTGTAATACTACTTCTTAGGAGTGACAGATCATTGATCCAGAGAATTTCTGTAGGAAAAAAAAGTTGCAGTTTCTTTTTCCAGTTAAGACATACAAAACAGCTGGACAGGATTTAAGATTAATTTACCAGTTTCTCATGGAAATGGGTAATTTTTCCTTGTAGGCTATATTCTTGGTAAAATGTGAGATTAACCCCTAGTAGTTACATTGGAGCATTTCAGATTCTAGTAATTTTTAACTGTCCAGTCATATCTAACTTCATCTCAGTTGTCTTTTTAAAATTTACTTAAAAAAAAAAGAAAAAAGGTGTCTTTTAGCTTTCAGCTTTCTAGGATCACTTGGACTAAAATCTGTGACCAAATAAAGAACATGAATGCTTTCTGTTCATGGATTGTGACACTGTGTGATGCAACTGCCTGGATGGTTCTGACTACAAGCACATAAATCCTTTATTCTGTCATCTGATTACACAGGATTTGTCGTGGGTAGAACCTATAACGTAGTAATATATTACATTTCTTTTGCCATTCTGTCAGTGACATGTTTTTTTAACTGAAAGAAGAGTGTGAGTATGGAGGTAAACATACTCATGGAGTAGTGGAGCAGTGGGTTTTGTAGTACTGGGATCATTGCTAGACTTAAATATTTTTTTTGCTTGTCTTTTTTCAAAAGATATTTTGATAATTGTTATAGCACTGAAAGATGTGGTATTGTACAAGTAGTTGGGCTCTGGTCATACCAGAACTTTTTTTTAATGTTTGTATTATATGAGGTAAAATAACCAGTTAATCAGATTAAGATTTTCTTTTAGACTCTGCAGTTGAAAGAAGAAGAAAATAAGAGATTAAATCAAAGATTGGTAAGTATCTGTGCAATGCATGTTTTGAGCCTCATGAAAAAACAAGAAAAGCTTAAAAATTTAGTTTGTTAAAATCTAAAAGTGTTTTTTTATTAACTTAAAAAATGTTAAAAGTGTTAAGGCAAGTGATAAATAGATAACCTCATAACCTTCCAGAGGTACCTGAGCTTAGTCTTCTCATGGAAAAAGGTTCACAGGACTGGAGAGTGACTTCTTATCAAAGAACACAGAGCATCCAGGCTTGGGGTAAGGGGTGTTAATTTCCAGGGCACCATGACTCAGTTTACAGCAACAGTAGATCAAAGGCTAGTTTACAAGAATGGAAGTACGCCTGCACATTAAGCATAATTGGGAATGTTAGCAATAATTTACAGATTGTTTTGGGAAAACTGCACTTGTCAGCTTTGTAAGGTGTGAAACTGTAATTCTGCCTAGCGACTGGAAATGCAGGCAGCCACCATATGAAATGCTCAAATACAGTAAATATGTATGGAAGGAAAAATAAGAGAGCCTTTGACTCCTGGACTATAAATTCTTCTCCTCTTTTTTATTCCCAGTTTATCCTTGCTAGCAGGTCTCAATTTTAAGTCTTTAAAAAATCCTGCATATATAGGAAACATACACATCCTTTGGGTGGATTGGCCACGGTGATCTCACTTTCTTTAAGTGACAGGTGATACCTAGAAGTTTGGTAGGAACTGGTATCTGTGTAGTGGGAAGTTACATTTCATACCAGGTGTAAGAAAGGATAGCAAGACATCTAAAAGTGTAATTTTTAAAGGAGTAGTTTTAATTCAGAATGTCAGTGAAATGCACAGAATTTATTTAAGTGTAGTTTTTACAATAAAACTCAAAGCACACTGGACAGTTTTCTAAACCTCTCTGTAGATTTCTTGAATCAAACTCTTGATCTCTTGTCATCTCAGAGTAAAATAAAATGGAAGAAACACTGTGTACAAGACAAATAGAAGATTGTTCTTGTTATAATTAGTACAAAGCCATGTAGGAGAAATTGGCAGTTCATTGGTCTCTAAAGCGATTCAAATTTGATTTCTAAATGGACGTAGGAACTTTGTATCTTTTCAATTCCTTACTTAGAAAATGAGTTTTTTCATAGATAAGTTCATTATTGGTCTCTTCATCCTTCTTTCCCTCTCCCCCTCCTTTTAAATGCACTTCTGAAATTGCAATAAACATCAACACTTAAATACCAGTATTTATTTCTATTGAGATACTTCAAATAAGGAGGTCAGAAGGCATTCTGTGTGGAAAAAAAAAATCTTCATAGGTCACTGAGTTTTGCAGAAGGTGGGTTACTCCTTCAAGGAACAAAAAGGATCTCCTTTTGATACTTGGAATGTTATTACAGGATTTTTGTTACAGTAAATGAATTACTGAGAAAGGGAATAGTTTTTTCAGTCTAAGGGCTATTACAATTGTGCTCGTAAAACGTTCCTTACTAGGTTTTAATGGAATTATTCTCAACATTCTAATTTGTTCTGTTTTTCTTGAAGTTAGAAATCAAGGAAAAATACGGAAATCAAGCTATTTTGTGTTTTAATTTAACACTTACTCCAGATTTTAAAAATAGCAAGAAAATAATCTGGTCTTTATATCTGAAGTGAACTCTCAAACACTTTTGTGAACAGTCTAAGCAAATTTTACAAATTTCATGCTAGCTGCAACTTTTTCAAGAAAGAAAAGTAGCCTCTAACAACAACAAAAAAAAAAATCTGAAGTTGGATCCTGTAAAGAAAACTGCTAGAAGTGTCATCAGAATTTGAGAGTTTTCTGTGATGTACTGCATTCAATTTGGACCCATTCTTTGAAGAAATGAAGAAAATGAGCTGTGAATAGGCTTCAAGCTCATGTGAAGACAGGCTGCTACTGCCTCTGGGGAAGGCAGGGGGCAAGATTGACAATAGGAAGGAAATACGCTGTAGGGAACAATATTTGAGCTACAGCTGAAAAATCATGTGCTAAACTTCAAATATGAGCAATCTAGATTTGAATAGCGGGTAAAAATGGTCCAGGAAGTAGGAATATATGGAAAATCTGCCAGACCTCTAGTCAGAGTTTCTGTGGAGCAGTTATGAATTGTCTTTTGTAAGGAGGTTACCAGAGGGTAATGTAACAGATAGATACATTTATATCAGATCAGCTTCTCCAGCTACTTGCCTGCATTGGGATAGGTATTCCTTTGGAGGTAGAAGTAACATTACCTGTTGCCTATTCAGGTTATTATAGTTATTATAGAAACTTCATGTGTACACTTTTATTCATTTTTAGGTCTAGTTTATCCTATTGAAGTTGGTCCATGTGCCAGTATTAATTAATTTAAACAGAATTAAAGGCAAATATTATACGTATACGAGATAATTATTATGTCCAAAACCTCACATAATTAAGCCTTTGTTTGGTCTTATTAAACAAAGAATTATAGACACCAGTTTTATTCCAGGGAATGCTGCTTTGTTTATTACAATAAGTCTTATATTTTGTGACAGTGCTTAGAAAAACAGAGAGACCATGTTGAGTTCAACACCTAGAGTTTAACTGTAATAAACATGTTTAAACTCCAGTGTTCTACCATCAGCTTTTTCTGATGCCCTTGAGTTCTGTGTAAGAATACACAATTGTATCACAGATCTTGTGTATGCTCAGAAGGTATCTTCACTGGCACTGATCTGAAAAGCACTTCACAGTTCTAAATAATGAGGGAGAAGTTAGTTATGCAAGAAATTACATAATCAAAGGTAGCTGTTAAAAGAAGAAGCACAGTAGTGGAAATCAAAAACAAATCACAAACAACCAAACTTAATACAGAACAGGATGACAAAAGTATGTTGGGTTTTCTGAGTGAATATAAAATCTGCAAGACTAGGCACTGTTTGAAATTGATCAAAAATTATCTTGACATATTCTTAGCTGCAATGTACATTCTATCATAGCTTGCCAGTACTTTATTGCTTTTTTCTTTTTTTATAGATGTCCCAAAGCATGTCGTCAGTATCCTCAAGACATTCTGAAAAAATAGCAATTAGAGAGTAAGTAGATGTTAATTTTCATATAAATAGATGGGTATGTTTACAATAAAATAAGTGTGTAGTTAATGTTTCAATTCTTTTGTTCTTGCTTTGTGGTGAAAAGATGCATAGATCTCTATAATTCAGCCGTTAGCTATTGAATTATCCCACTTGAGCATAAATCAAGTTTTATAAAACCTTTTTATAAACAAAAAAATGGCCATTTTGAATTCTCTGTCAATGACTTTCTTGAATTCCGTACTTCATGGGATTTCCAGAATTCTCTTGAGGTTTTTTTTAGATTACTTTTTTGTTTATCTGTAACCTTGAAGTCATGCTAAGAAAAGGTAGAAGGAAATCTGTTCACCTGGAATATTCATAGTTGTATTGTATTTCAAGAGAAGTCTTACCTTCCTGAGGTCTTCAAAGTTCTTGGCTTACTCTGACAGAATGAAATAAAGTTAACTTAAACATTTTGTTAGGTATTATCAATCTGTTAGCAGTTGCATGTAGAATTGTTGCTGGAAAAAGAAATATTCTTGTAAAATGTGAAAGCTACAAACAACTTCTTAATTAATATTAGGCTTATAAATTACTTGAGTAATATAAAAAATCTTTTTAGAAAGAAAACCAGCACAGATTATTCTGTTAATGTTTTCCAAATTACACCAATTTCCATTTTTGCTGTAACAAGGTCAGCACGTGAAGAATAGTTTTTTTCCCTTTAGCATCTGAAAATTGTGGCAAGTGTCTTGGTAGTTTTTGGGGAGGAAAATGTTGTGAAAGAAGAATTCATCTGTCCAGTAGAAATGGATTTAAAGTCAGTATAGCCTGTCTTCATAATAAGTCCAGGCAGAAAAGTTTGGAGTACTGTTTATTTAATCCAAATATGAACTTCAAAGATTATGATCTAAATTTCTATAGATTTACTCAGTTTACTGACTATATATCTGTAGTCTCCTTCTATAGAGAAGGTTTTCACTTTCTTTGCACTTCTTCCCTCATCCCCAAATGAGTAGTAATATTTATTCTTAGAGCCCCCTCATGATCTAGTGCTTGATTTGTAGCCATTTTAGACTTCATTTCATTAATGGGTAAATAATTTACTTGCAAGACATTTGCACTGTGGAACAAGAAGTTTGTAGACAAAAGTTGTTCACTGAACTCTGTTACTGAAACTTTTCATGAGAACTTGGTGGCTTCTAGTGTTACCCTGGTGACAGGAAAAAACAGAGTTTTATAACTTTTAACATACAGTCGCCACAGTGTTTCACTGATCAAAGATGAACCCTTCATCCCTTCTTTGTCGTGTGTGCATAAAACTTTAAGATTGAAAGTTGCATAAATGTTTTTGCTGTATTTTTCTGTGTCCAAATTGGCTTCAGTTTAAAACTTAAAAAGAATATTTGTAAACACCACTACAGTGATGGTTACTTTAAGTACAGGTGAATAAAAATAATACAAGATCAAAACATTTGTATTTTGTTAGGTACTTCTGGTTATATTATAAAGCAAAACTGACGGTTCTTTTGAAAAAACTAGTTTGAGCTGATGGATGTAGAACATCTCAAAATCACTTTTTAAAGATATCTTGCTTCTGTTGACTTCAGAAAATAGGAAACGTATATGAGTTGGCATAGCAAGTGGAAATGTCTGCTACTGTTCAACTTAGTCTGTCTCAGGCAATACATGGGGGAAAAAATGTAGTGTAGTTAATGTAGTTTCAAGCTTCTATGCTTTCTTTAGTTAAGTTCTGTGATTTTATTTTTTTTTCCCAGTTTTCAGGTTGGCGATTTGGTTCTCATTATCTTAGACGAAAGGCATGACAACTACGTGTTGTTTACTGTTAGTCCAACGTTGTATTTCTTGCACTCAGAGTCCCTTGCTGCATTGGATCTCAAACCAGGTGAGTGTGGTAAGTGTCAGATTTTTTCTAATTATTATCTCCTCTTACAAGTAACACTCTTAACTTTCTAACACTAAGTGATTTTATAGATATGTATGTGATAAATACAAGAAGCATGTAATATAGATAGCTGTCAGCTATCTTTGTGGCTTTTGCTGCTTGTTCTGATGTGAAATATTTTTCAAGGCGTAACATTTTTAATTAAAAATTTCTGTAGATGTTAATATCTTGGAAAAGTAGAGAAAAATATCTGCATCTTCAAAGTAAGCTGTAAAAAAAAAAAAGGGGGAGAAAATGCCAGTTTGGTACACACGGAGTATGTTAACATTCCCATCGGGCTGCTTTAACTACTCAGTAGCATGAATAATAAATAACAAAATGTAGACAACAGTATATGGGAATTTGTAAGCAATATTTTTGCTCATAGTTTTTCCACCAAATTAAAATGGTATTTATTATAAGTTTTCAGAGAAGACTTTCTGTATTTCCTTATGTTCAAGTTGATGGCACATTTACTTTTTTTTCTCCCTTAATCTTCCAGGCTTTTTGTTGATTGTTTTTGACAGTTATCTAAACTTAGCTAAATTGAAATTTTTTTAAATGAGGAAAAATAGCAGTGCTTTGCACTAAGCCATGAGCTACATGAAGTGGATTCATGGAAATGTCTTTAAACTATCATGATTTTTTGCAAACCCACCTGTGCTTCCAACTTTGTGGAAATGTCTAAGAATATGCATCAAAAGAAAATGTATATTAATTCTACTTTATCAGTGAAAGTTTCTATGTTATTGCATGTCACAAGCTGTCAAATAATTTCTCTGAGCAAGGCTCACTGTAGATTGCACTTAAGATGAAAGATGATAGGTCTTAAATAATTGCGTAGTCTCCAGAATACCACTAAGCCCTAACTGGAGTCTGAGTCTGCTGAAGGATCTGTGCCATGTGTTGTCTGTGAAACGTAAGGGGAAAATGCGTGTCTTACTTCCGGATGTAATACATTCTGAACTATGGCATTAGTAGTGCATAGATAGCTGTGTGAAATATGGTAGACTTTCCTTACTGGTTTTTTACATGTGTAAGGTAAAAGCGATGTCAGTTTGTAGGTTACTGTGAGTACGTAATTGGCTGACCTGTTTGTTTTCAAATGGGCTTAGCTTGCTCCGTTCCTTTGCACTTGCTGAACAATCTCAAATCTGAGAAAACTGCACATAAAACTACCGTGAAGACTTACCAATTGCCTGAGGGACACATTTGTCTCTGTCTCAGTGCGTCAGGAAACCATGTCTTGATTCTATTCCTGCGTCAGGGGAGGGGGAAGAATGAAATTTAGAACACTAGCTGTATTTGTGATAGGTTAAAATTGGTGTGGACTTAGGTACTGCAAATTACTGTTTTAAGGGCCACCAAAATGTTTCATTTAAACTTGACCTTTCTTAATGTTTGTTTATTTTAAAAAACTGAGTTTTAAAAAGAATTTCTGCTTTTAATGAAAATATAATGTAATATCCTGGTACCTGTAGTTACTTATCCAAAATGTTAAATATATTTTCTCTTTAGCATCAGGTGCATCTAGGAGACCTTGGGTGCTAGGAAAAGTGATGGAAAAGGAATATTGCCAGGCAAAAAAGGTAAGAAAATAGTAATGAAAAATCATGTATGATTAATAGAGAAGAAAGTCAGTTTTAATACTGGTAACAATTGTGACAAATTCTCTCTGCATTAGAAGTTAGATGAAAATTGTCCTAAGTTCTGCTATTCCTGCTCTTCTTTTGAATCATTGAAGAGTAGGGGAACCAGAAAAGAGTTGAGTGAGCAGTGGGTTAGGTATTTGCATCCACACTGCCCAGAGCTTTGCCAGACTCCTGAGGGTCTCCTGAATACTCAGTAGTGAGAATCAATTTGAGCTTAAAAATACAAAAATCAGTAGAATAATCCCACGTTTTAATTTTTTTTTTCTTTTTTTGTAGGCACAAAACAGATTCAAAGTTCCTTTGGGTACAAAATTCTACAGAGTGAAAGCAGTACCATGGAACAAGAAAGTATAACACAACAAAGTTTTAGTTCATTCTGTCTCCGTTCTTTTTTGACTTGTCCTTCAGTGCTCGTTCATCGCTCCAAATACCAGGCCATCTTTTTATACTGAGGTCATGTGACAAGATACGTCATTGATGTACTGCTTTTACTTTTTAACAGGTGACATTTTAGAAACAAGAAATTCATCAAAAACTCTGGCCCTAACTGCTTCGATTTTTTTACCCAGATAACTTTAAGAGTGTGGACCAAATGAGTTCATTTTCTCGAAGGGCAACCACATGAAACATGGTTTGTTTGCCATGTTAATTGTCTGTTAAATATACATTAGCTTGTATTTAGATGTTAAATGTTAGTTACCATTATTACCAGCATATGTCCTTTTGTGAAATCATTATCAAAGTACTTGCACTCTTTAACAGATTCTTTATATGTGTAAAATTCATCAACTATTTAAAGAGGGTGTTCATTGCATGCAGATAATCATATAATTTTTCTTCAACATGAGTTTGCCTCAGTAGATGAATAAAAATAACTACTGCAGCTTGTTTCATTACATGAAAATGCTCTTTAATGTTAAAAAACCCTTGTAATTTGATGGACTGATTTTGAAAATCAGTCACAGTTAGATCTGCAATCTTCAAAAGCACTTTCGATGGATTGATCACACAGATTCTGAAGGGAAGACACCTGTGCCGTTTGTTCAAAGTGAAGCACTTGTTCTTCCCAACAAAACAGAAGTCTTGTATTAATCTATTTAGAAAAATCATATTGATGAAATTGTATTTCATGGTTGAGTTTCAGGAAAAAACTCATTGTACATTAACCATACAAGAGTCATTTAAGTAACAAATTATTGTAATTGTAAAAGACATGTAGAATTTTAAAACAATAAAGATTTGAAACTGTATGTGTTTGAAGTATTTGTGTGCCTTTTAAATACTATCTCTAATATTTATTTCATGTTAATCTGTTGCAGCTTCTCTGTGATTTCTCCAGTGGTTTCATTACATAGAAATACCCAAATTTTCTATGAGAGGAAGTAATTTTCAAAAACATTTGGAAATTACAAGAATTCCTGGTAATCATAAAAAAGAATTTAGGTAGACAGAAATTTTAATTTTGTCAGCTTATTAAATGGATAAAGGACATTTTCTAAGTAGTTTTACTGCCTACATTTTTAAAATGTAGTCTTATTTATTTTATTTTTAATAACAGTATAAAAGGGATGTGATATAAATATGTAGCCAATGGAAAAAGAAAGCACGAGTTCAACTATGAGCTTATGCCTAGGACTCAATCCACAGAGTAATCAGGTGTGATTTATCTTCGTGTGTGGAGTGGAAGAGGAAGAGAGAAAGAAATGATCACATGAAAATCTCAATGCTTCTGCTCATATGTTGCAAATAATAGTTCTCTAGACTAAGCAGTCCACTTGAATACCCAGAAACATCTGTATATGCTTTATTTAAAATTTTGTTCCATAACAATTTTAAGTTCAGATTTTTATGAAATGCATGGGCTTGTAACTGTATCATATCTTTGAGTAAATAAATGTAAGACAGTTGATCTGTGGAAAACGGAATGTCATTTTGTCAAGTTGAGTTCTTACCTGGTTGTTAAATTTACTAGTTGATGTACTGACTTTTTAAAATTAGTTCTCAAATGTGCCTTATTCTTCAAGAATAGTATTACTGTACTTGAGTACTGCCCAGTGTCAAATTTGTAAATACCATAAATCTATGGGACAGGTTTAATGCATAAAAAAGCAAACCAAAGCAACAACCTATGATGCAATGTTTTTAATCATAGAATTTTTCACCTTTGCTGTAGGATTTTAGCTTTTACATTTTTCATATATTTGTGATCCTGCAGTTCTTTAGTGTATAACTCTAAACTCCGTATAGAGTTATTAGCTACTGTTCTCCCATTTTGGTCAGACAAAACAATTCCTCTCTAGGCCTGGGAATCAAGGACACCTTATTGTCTCAAGCCCTGAGAAATGTAAAGAAAAGTGAATTGAGGGGGGAGCAAACTTGGGGTGAATTACGTCATTACCTGAAACTGTAACTGAAAGATTAACCCCCAATATGCAAATGGACCAAACTTATCGAAGTATGAAAACCCATGTCCTGTTGTCCATTTTTGGGTGTAGCCACTGGAGGGGCTTCATCTGCCCTAAATGTACCTGAAGACCCTTCAATAAATATAACAGTTTTTATTCTCTTAGTTTTGTCTGACCTCTGTTTTTGGGTAGTTCCATAAGGCATCACCTTCACCTAAATGAGAATTCAGTTCTGTCTGCAGTTTGGTGCAATCTTGTTCCTTAAGTCGACTGAGTCACAAGTGGTTTAAGAAGTTACACACATAGCATAACTCATTTCTTTTAATATGCCAGGTGTTTAGAAGCCTTGATGTCTTTTACTCATTGACTAAACTTTCCCAGCCTCAGATACTACTGCTGTGAATATTGTCAGTCTTCCAGGGATGAGTTATTTCTTGGAAGCCATCAGGCTTTGCTAAGAGGCACAGAGTCTTTCCATTTCTGGTAGGACAGTTACTCCTTGAGTAGCAGCAATGGATCTGTGCAGCAAGGGGCAATCCAGCACTATAACATAGTGTTATATAACATAAGACCCCACTCTTTTGTTATTGAATAGTCTACTTCAAAGATAAGCGAAATGTTGCCTAGAACTTTCTCCGTGGAGGAAAGGATGTGTTGTCAGTCAAATTCTTCCAAGCTGGATAAAACTGCTAATTTGTTGATGGCCCTACATGGCAGATGATGGCCCAACAAGTGGCACTCCTTTTAGGGCATACAAAAATTAAAGCATTTTTCTTATGCTGTAAGTCATTAAGCACTGAGGTTTATGTGTCCTTTTGCTCTGTGTTCATGACATATCATGAAGTTCATTTGTTGCAGGCTCTGAGATGGTGCCCTGAGTGCCAAAGTGAGGTGAGTACAGAACTCATGCTGAGAATTAACCTCCTTGCCAAAAAAACCCCGAAAAACCTCAGAAATTCCTTCATCTTTGTCTATTAAAACATCTAAACTTTCTAGTCTCATTTTACTGTTGCCTAGATTAAAAATATATGCTTTTAAGCTTATATATGGACAGTAGCAGTGATGATTTATAATACTATGAAAGTTGGCTTAATTTCTAGTTTAAGATAAAAAAACATGACTGAGGTTTATATAACTCAGAAACACATGAACAATATATGAAAGTGAACTTGGGAAGCACCGAAATAAATTGATTAAAATAAAGTGCTGTAATGCAAACTATGAGGAAAGAAAAAGTCCTTTCCTGCTGATATCTGCCACTTAAAAGAATGCCAGGATGTATCTGTTATTGTTACATGACATCATATTTTTAAAATATAAATAAACAGCAATGGCTTTGGGTTTTAGGAATATTTGTCATGTGTTTTGTTTTATAATCTTTATGTATATTCAAAATGGAAATTCTGTCAAACAAACTCCTAACGTATTTAGTAATGATTCTGAACAGTCATTGAGAAAAATGTAGTTTACATATTTTTTCTATGTCACAGCCTTACTAGTTCTTGAAAGCATGTTTGTTATGTACCACGTATGTGCTTCATCTTGCTCCATAATAAAAGTTTGTGTACAGCTATATAATTTGGATGAGGAGCATGGGCAGGAGGGATGGGAGAGAAGTTGGAGGATAAATTTGATGATCTCAAATTTCCCTAATTTTGTGGAGCTGCATGTTCAAATTTTGGCAAATACTGGAGAAAAAGCCTCTTGTGCTACTGCTAATACATGTTTATTCCAAAGTCTGGCTTTAGAGAAAGGCAACTATTTTTTAGAACTGCAAAGAGGAAAATGAATGGTAGAGAAAGTTGATTGAAAGCAAATGCTGTCCTGCAGACAGAAGGGATGTGATAATTTAAAAGGGATTTTTTTCCATTGTTCCTGGAAAGCTATATCCATTTGAATATTCTGAGAAGCACATTGTTTTTTGCACTGCTCTGCAGTCGGTCTCAGGTCAGGAGCTTGTGCTGTTTAGAATTCAGCTGTGTTGTGTTTGAATCTTAACATGGTTTGAGTAGGACCAATTTTACACTGAAGTATATACACTTTTCCCTAAGTTACCTATGTTGCATAGCAAAACTGGGAAGTCTGCACTCTGCAGATTTATTATGTGCCTTTTTGCAGCACTAGTTTTCTTTGTGACCAACATTACACCCTTGTTTCGTGGAGTTCAGCTAGAAGCCAGATTGGCTGTAAGTAGTTATGGCAAAAATTGATTAGTACTTTGTAGTGCTGTTCCATTCCTATCATTTCTTTCATTAATAAATTGTAATACAGGGAATTACTACTTAGTGCCAAATTAGTAATTCTAGAAATGGAGCATTCTCCATACAAGAATTCTCTTGCCTTTTCAAGCCTTTTAAACTTCGGTGATCTCTCTCAGTGCTGCATTTTAAGATCACTGATGTCTTTAGCTCACTTTACAAGCCATTCGGCAGTCCTGAAGCCGTGATGATAAATGATAAAGGGTAAACAGTTACTTCCTTTAGCACTCACTGTATTAACACTCACTCATATTAACAACATCCACACTGAGGAGCATAGGAAAATATAGTCCCCAGACTCCAAATACTCTGAATACTGGCTAAGAATTGAGTTCAGTGTTGATGGTCTCAAGCAGCATCAGATTAGAGGGCAGCTGAGATTGTAAGGAACCTCCTGAAGTTGTCTTGCCCAACTCTGCTGGGTCTGGAATTCTGTGACATTTTTAATAAAGGTCTTCAGTTTGCAACTAATTTGGCAATTGAATGTTTGCAACATTCAATTTAGTCCTTTGTTTGGAAACCTGGATTGAAACTGCTATTATAATTTGAGTAATTTTTGAATTCTCCCATATTTTTGTCTTAATTTTCTGAAATTAATCATGGATGGCATCCTTGCTTTCCTTTTCCTGCCTTTTGCTTCTTGGACTTAAATTCACTGTGTGTTTGACATTTTAGGTAAAATTACTTGGTAAGTAGCAGATCTTTTTCTGCAGTGGGAAGAGCTGGTATTTTACCTCCTAGTCAAGAATTTCTACTGTTTGCAAAAGTGTGTTAACGAAGAACTTTTTTTCACCAAGCTCAGATTAATAAGTCGTGTTTCTGCTTCAGATCTCTACGTGAGATCTACCTGTTCTGAACGCATGGATGCATGCTTGTGCACACAGCTTTAGCAAATACTGCGACAAGCAGCAGCTTTGGGCCTGTTTACCTGTGCTGGGAGTATTAAAGGTGCAGAAAAATTGATAAAATAAGTAAGGCCTCATTTTTATTTTTTAATGAAGATTAGGTACAGAGCTATGAGTTATGTATAACCAAAACATTCTGCTGCGTTGGAATTTTACACTTATGAGTTGACACATTTTTTAGTCATTATCAAGGACATCATAATGTTTGTATGTCAATTATCAAGGAGGGGCAGAAAAAAAAATGGCCTGAAGATCCTGGATCCATAAGGGGTAGCAGTCGGTTTTAAGTACCAGTCCATCTCTGAGCCTGTATTAATTTAAGCAGTTGAAATGTCAGCACTTAATGTCTAATATAATCAAAGTGCTAATGAAGAGACTGCTAAGCTATGCTTCTTACAGGGTGCTGGTCAGCATTAACTGTCTACTGTGTCTCTTGTGAATGGTGGGGTGTATTTTTAGCAATGATTTAACAATGATTGAAACGGTAGAAAAAGGTTATACTTATATTGAATACAGTACTGAATACGGTAAAAACGAAGTGAAAATTTTGTAGACAGTGGATAACTTTTTAAGCTTCTGAGGAGACCTTTATTTTATGTAATTATACAGAAAAAGTATTTTCAGTTGAAATCAGCTGACTAAAACCAACTGTCTGCTTTTAAAAGGCTGTAAGCTAGAAATAGCCTTTTTTGTATATACTAAGATTTCTTGAATTGGACTGAAGTAATTTTTCAGAGATTGTATTTTTAAAAGTATTTAATCAACAAAACAGCTAAGCAGTAAAGTATTCTCTTTTAATTTTAGACCATGTAATACTAATAATATTTCTATTCCTTATGTTTGCAGCTCTTACTTATAAGTGAATTTTTGTAAGCTCAAATAATTTGCCCCAGATATGATGCATGCAGTAAAATATGCTTCTGTTGACCTTCTAATTCTACATTGTGGAGTTTGAAAAAAATTCCAAATTAACAGTAATATGTAAGTGCAAGTACAGTGTTGTTGCTACTCTGGAACAGATCTTTTGAACCTAGTTATAGGATAGGATGACTGCTAATGGTTTTAAACTAAAAGAGGGTAGATTTAAACTAGATATAAAGAAGAGTTTTTTTATGATGAGGGTGGAACAGTCTGGACAGGTTGCCCAGAGAGGTGGCGGATGCCTGATCCCTGGAAACATTCCGTGTCAGACTGGATGGGGCTCTGAGCAACCTGATCTAGTTGAAGATGTCCAGTCTCATTGGATGGGCATTGGACTAGATGTCCTTTAGAAAGGCCCTGCCAATCCAGAATATTCGACAATTCTATGTATGATTACAGTATGTTTTTTTATACTGTGATGGCATATGCTTCAATTTTGGCAGTTTTTAAGCACTGAAAAATTGAGAAATGTCAGCTTATGACTGCTTGTCAAACTTGGATTTTATATGCCTGAGGATGCGCTTTTCGATTAGCTAATTAGGTGCTCTTTTCCTGCGCCTGTGCTTCCACATCTGTTCTCAGTTATGCATTAAAACCTTGCCTTGAACATATGATTACATTCTTGTCCTTTTTATGGTGGCAATTTCTGAGCAGAATGCTTGCTATGTGTCTCTTACGTAAGACCTGAGTTTCTCCAGATAATTTACTTATTTTCAGTACCTGACAACCAGGGTGACCGATTTGAGATACTTGGGCTGCTCTTTCAGGCTGTAGCAGTTTATATCTTCAAATCCTGTGCTCTCACTGTTTGTGCTCTCTCCATTATGTAAGCAAGAAGGTAAAGCAGTGTGTTCAAAGGCATGTGACACTTCGAATAAAACTTCCAGCCTTGCTTCTCTGCCCTATTTGACACTTGTGATTCTCAGGCACCTCTGGCAACTGTGTTAGTATCCGTGTGGGTCAGTTCTTGCTCTGTAAACCGGATTCCCCTATTAATACAGGACGCGCAGTTGTAATGTGGTGAGTGTGTTAAATCACATACTTACTTAGTATTTTTCTTTGACCGAGACCTAATACACACACCAAAAATTCAGGTTTTTACAATTGTTTACCTGAAAATAATAATTTATTTTCATTGGACTTCTACAGGTTTCAATTTCTGTCTAGAGATCTGCATTTTTCAGCTTAATATTAGACTTCCATAATGTAGTCGAAAAAAAGGAAGAAAAAAATCGATCTTGGCTCTTCTCCATCTGCCAAATTATTTCTTTGCTAAGCTACAAATGTCACCTTGAACTTTCAGACTTTCTGTTCCTATAGTCACCTAGCAATCATCTTGAGAAATTTTTTTTAAACTTATGACCCAGTACTGCACAGGAAACTAAGATGAGCCATGGTTCTTACATGGTACCTTTGGACTATCTATTTTAATCTTTATTCTTTTGCTTTTTTAGTCTCACTTGTCCTCTTCGCAGCTCTTCAGTGAGTTCAAGAAGAGGAACTTACTGTTGACAACTCAAGTCCATTCCTTGTATCCGTGTATGGTTAAATGAAGCAAATGCAGTTGTCTCATTGTGTAGATGAATCATATTTTCCATTGCATGTAGGTAATTTAACCTATTCACTGGTGACAAAAAAAAGTTGTGCAGAAGCTTTGATGCCCTGGTGCTGGAGCTGGTTGGTTAGTGTGTAATACAAAGTTCTTTTCTGGAAAATCTCAGCTCTCGGAGCCTGAAAAGTTCCGTAGAAGTACATCTAACCTTTAGGAAGCTACTGTGAGTAGAGATGCCACAGTGTGGTCTGGCATGAAGGGGGCCATCTGCTCTTAAGGGAAGACACCTCGCTTCTATCTGCTGGGCCCTTGATTAAATAGCTTTCCCCAAGGGGTCTTAGTGTTTGGGGTTTGATTGGGTTTTTGGTTTTTTTTCTTCTTTACTGCAAGAATTAAGCATCAAAACTGCATCACTTTGTGTGCAGAGGAATAGCTGTTTAGTAGCCATCAGTAGCACCAGTTTCTCTCCTGCCTACAAATCATTCTTATAACCAAGTATTTTAATGGATACATTAAGAAACTATGAGAAGGGGAGAGGTTAAAATGGCTTTATTTTCTGTAACTATTAAAAAAAAAAGTGTTTTTACCAGCTTATTTTTTTTTGTGCTGTGTTCCTTTACCCATCAAACAGTGACTTATTTATTGGTTTTGCGTTTCTCAAGCAACTGAAATCAATACATCTCTTATATCTTTTGTTTTAACCAACAGGCTACATAGTGGTTTATTCTGCGGGAACATCTTGGGATGTCATAGACTCTCAGCCTAGCTTGGGTAACTGTATAATTTCACTGGGAATCAAATTTTGAGACAAGAATCAACATTTTAGGGATGGCATTGTCTATTCTCTCCTTGCTTCCTATGACAGCTATAGAGGATGAAATCATAAACCTATTCAGGTGTTCAGTGCATAATTTGATTTTTTCCTAACTATAGAAATTTTTGTTTAAGCATCCTCAATATTCATATAGGTAACCAAAACTATACTAGTAAGTATTATTTTTATTGTAAGGAAAATAAATCTCTAAAGTATGTCTTGTACTTTTAATCACAAATTAATATAAGAGGGATATCTAATGATGGAGTTGTTCAGTCATTGCCTAGTAGATGTTCTTGGAAACTTAATTTAAAAGATGAAGTGAGAAGAATGACAAATCTGCTGTGTTGTGCTAATGGCTACATTTGTCTTTTGCTGAACTTTGCATGTTGACCAGTGAGAGAAGAATATCCTTAAAGAGTTCATGATAACCGTCTTCACTGGTGGCATTTTGCTTTCTGCTTGCCATGGAACTTAGCCCATCTTCCATAAATACTCTTCACTTGCCCTTCATGTTTTCAAGTTGCTCCAAATTTGTTATATTTAACTTAATTATTTCCCTGGGTTGGTGGGATTTTAATTTTTTTCCATGGAGTATTTCTGCAGAAACTGAGTTGCTTTGCTGTGGGCTGGATGTTGTTTTCCTTTGTGGCTATACCTTGTTGTGTTCAGTAATACGGAGCAAAGGAGGGAGTGCATGTTGGATGTGTGCTCAGGAGCAGAGGACCCCAGTGGGACCAGAGTTCTGGTGCTGACAGTGGCCTATGATCATACTCACAGCACAGGGTCACAGGCAAGTTCTTCAGGATGCTGATTTGCCTCAGGTCTTTTCTTGTGCTGATCCAGGCTTCTGTGGCTGTTCTGACCTTGGATGTAGGGGTGAGGAAGAAGACATCAGGAAGAGGAGGGGGTTGAAGTAGCTGTGCCGGAAGCTTCGTGTGATTCCTCTTAACATAAATCACAGGAATTGGTACTCGGATGGAAAAACCATTTTAGCACAGGTTTTGGAGCCGTGGCCAGGGGAACTAAAGGTGATTTCTGAAACTGTTCTTGAAGTTTAACCCTGAAGCATGGCCTCTGTGGGATCACTGGTAAAGCAGTTCTGCACATGTTGTTCTGAAAGAAAGTAAACCCAGGACACTGTTTGAAGCTCACCCCATTTTATACCAAGTGTAATGCTGCAAGAGGTAGAGATTTATGGGCCCCCTCAAAAATTCCATCGGCTGCTCTACCAGCTCTGACGTTTCCCAATCACAAATATTCAGTTCCAATGACTTGCGGTTGTGGCATTTACATATCCTTAATACACCTCCAGAAAGTACAGTCTTCACATTTTTAGCTTCCTAAAATAGATGAATAGTTTCAACAGGACGATGTCTGTCACTGTTGCATAACCTCTGTTGAGTTCTTTCCGAGAGAATATTTTTGTTAAGTCTGTGAACAGTTATTAGATAAATGACAGAGCAATAGTAGCACTTCCATTTCTGCATGCTTAGTTACTCCTTTTTAAACAAGCATGTGATTATGCTTCCATATGAAAGTGGAAGGAGTTGATGTAGTAGTTATTTTCATTTGAAAACCTT
>VZTD01004426.1:586176-633408 GCA_013397725.1 Rhagologus leucostigma
TCTAGAAGTAAAAAAAAAAAAAAAAAGGAAATTCCAGCACAGGGGAGGTCTATTATTATATTTTTGAATGCATAAAATGAATTGTGGTAAGTTACTATTTTAATTGTGTCCCAAGAATCTAGGAGTCTTTTTATATCACAAAATCTGTGGGTTACTTCAATGAAAAGCAAAAAACAGCATGGTATTATTCTCATGCAATTCTTTGACATAAGAAATATTTAAATTTATTTTTAAATATATAGAATTAGGTGCTTTCTTATTTTAAAACCAGAGTTAAAAAAATAAAGTTCTCCTTTATTGAACTGCATCCAATTATGTATGCAGGGTAGTTAAACAGTTATTTTGTGGGTTTGAGACAATTTCTGGTTGTTTTTGGTGACCTGTAAAAGTAGAGGACAAATGTGGTAAACCCATTCAATGGAATTCCTTGCTTTCTTCCATATGTGCTTCATCCTTTGACTAAGGCAATATGCCTGAGCCGTGCCTCTAACATGTCTTTCTATATAGGTTATGTAGCATGAAAACAGCATTGCTGTGTGGATAGCAATGTGACTCTGTGATGTTTTGAATGTGCTTAATGTAAAGCTGATAATTCCCCTTGTCTGTTTCTGTCTGACTTGAGATTAGTCCTTTCATTAGACCAACTTGCTCTATGCCCACTTTTTAAAAATTGCTTGTGTTGAAGACGGACATAAAAAAAGAGTAATTTCCTGCAAGGAATTCATTTAGTCTCTCTTTCCTCTCTTTCCACCAAGTTCCAAGTTTGACTTGTGAATGAACATGTATACTATTTTCAAAAAATATAAAAATAATTATAAGGGGTCTATATAAGAAGCATGGGTCTACACAGTCTATGCTTCTGCTTTGGAAGAAGCAAAACCCACAACTTTTTGAGAAATACGAGTTCTGGAGCAAATCTCAAAGGGAGAGCTACAGATAATGGATAAAGTAACTTGCTGGCTATTGGACTAGAAGATACTTTCCTAAGCATAAGTAACAATATTTTACTATACTTAGAGGATACTTTCTTAAGGATAAGTAACACTGTTTTACTATACTGTAGATTCAATTCCTAAGAGCTGTTACTCATAATTCCAGTCACTTCTCTGTATCACTTTTTTGGTAGGTGGAAATAAGGGTCTCAATTGAGTTGCTTCTCCAGGTCCCTGTTTCATATAAACCAGGCCTTACAGTCTGCAGCTGCTGGGCATATTTTTCCCATTCTCCAATTTGAGATTTTTTTTCTGCTTTCTTAGCCTTCAGTTTTTTCCTTCTCTCCTGATTTCTCATCTCTATTATTTGACTCTGTGAGAGAATATATATTAATTTTTTTGCCTTGAAGAAATCGTATCACTTGCTACCCCAAAGTCCTGAAATGTGAAAGAAGAGAACAAGCAGTGTCCCTGCCAGGCAGCTAAGGTCATCTGCTGATGGTTTGCTTCTGACCTGAAGACTTCACACTTTGAGTGCCTCTTTGATGGCAAATTTAAGGAGAAAGTGGCTGCTTGCATTTCAGGAAAATATTAAAACTATGAAGAAACAAGAAAAAAAGTTGTTGTCTTCATGGTAAACGTGAAAATTGATTATTCGTGTCATTAGCTACTTGAAAAAAGCTGCAGTACTTGTAAGAAATACCAGAGTGGAAATGATGCTATTCAGGTTTGAGGTGGACATTAGCAGTGTGATACAGATCCTAGAATGATCCTGGAAGTTCACAGATTAGATTTCTGTGACAGAAATAGCTTTCAACTTTGAATGAGGAAGGAGATTTTCATTCATTTTGCCATGGCCAAAAGGAGAATCAGGGGAAGGTGGCTGGGTACAGACTGCTGAGAGAAGCGAGGCCAGTGGTGAATGGGACCCCAGGGTGAGCCAGTGGAGCTCTGGAGACTGGGTCAGATCTGCTAGTGTGTGCTTCCACGGGGATGGAAAGATGACCTCCTGAGAGTATCAGCCATGTACACAGCTGCAGAATGGCTCAGTGCAAGCTGTGCTGCTTTTTGCGTGTGCTGAAGATTAGGGATGTTTTCTGAAGGCTCCCAGGTGCTTCACTGAGTATTCTGATGGCTCCTCATTTTCCCAGTGTCTCTGGTTTTCAGGCATGGAAAAAGGTTCCTGTAATCCTCACTGTTCCTAAAACACAAATATATGGAGTAGTTAATAAAGAGATCTGATCCTGCCTGGGGCTGTGTCTCCAGAGCAGAACGACATTCTCCCACGTTACATAAAGATACACTAAAATAATACATGAAGTCTCTGACCAGTTCAGAGGTTTGAGGAGGTCTCTCCAAACACAGCTTTGGGTAAATATCCTGAAGAAATGCTCAGGGTTCTGCTGCACATGTTAAAAATAAAGAGCAAGAGAAGCAAGAAAGGCCCAGGCTGGTGGCTTAGGAAAGATCAATGTTATGCTGACTGCTTTGGGGGGAAACATAGGCCCTTGCCTTACACTTTGACCCTTAATATCTTGTACCATTACCCTTGTTTAGGCTTTGGTGCAATGTTACGTACTACAGATACCTCCTAGAGGGAAACATCACATGGACTTCAGATGAAGGATAGCTGATAATCTAGTGTTTGTAAGGAGTCACACTTTGAGCACGAAGTACAGGGCTTTGCAGAGAAGTTCAGGCTTAGATACATGATTCCTTTGGGATTCCTCATCCCAAAGCAATGGAGGGAAGAAAAAGTCCACAGCCTTCAAATATCCAGGATCTGTGCCCTCAAGGGTTTTTTGCCATTTTCAGATTTGTTTAAAGGAAAACCCAGAATAACTGTGTTAGAAACCTACCCATCTGCAGTTTGTCTAACACTGAAGTGTCAAAATGTTCAGTGGTTAAAAATTAAAAAAAAAAAAGGATCAATCAATCCTTGGTTATTTAGGATGCCAGCAGCTGACACTGTGGCAGTAGCATGATGTGTGCAGAGAGAAAGGTGGTGCTTTCTGATAACAGTGTTTACGAATAAGATACATTCATTTTCTTAAGAGATTATCTTCACAGAAGGGCAAACAGAGGATTAAGTGACTTCAAGACACATAAGAAAGTGAATTCAAAATACCAGATCTTCTGTCCTGCTGGAGGAAAACATCTCTCTTTCTTTGAGGCCCAGTGATGCCAAATGAAATTAATGTAATGTCTCCTGATGGCAGAGCATTGCTATTTAAAGAAAGACCCACAAGTCCAGGCAACAGCAAAACATCACCTATAAACTGAATTTAGAACACTGATCCTAACAATTCAGAGTTTGGAATGTTTCTTCTCAATTTTTAAGAGACATAGATTTATTTTCTTTTGGTTTTTTGTCTCTTTTTGCCTGTAGTAGGAATCTGTAAGTTTACACAACTGTTTCTTTATTAGTGGGAGAAAGGGGTAGAGGTTATTCTTTGGGAAAGCAGCTGCAACTGGATGAGAGAGTGAGAAAAGCAACTGTGAGAAAAGCAAATATTTTTCTGATGCTTTATAGGTCTGAGTATCACAACCAAAATAGTGGGAAATTCCCATGAAGTTATGAAACTAATAAAAAAACTGCTGTTGCATGAAATATTGCTTTCCAAATTAGGAAAAATCATCTGTGACAGGAAATATGAGCCAAAAGACACCTGATTAAATTGCCTTTGATTTTTTTTCATTATTCATGAGAAGCTTATCTTTAATAAGAATGGTTTCGATTAGTGTCTTGCTGAGATGAACCTTTGACTGCTCTAACATCTGCAATGCCAGGGACAAGGTAGTCTGTTAACTGATATGGAGTGTTCTGCAAGAATTCAAGCAGTCCTGGATATTAAACACACCATGGGAGATGTTGCAAGATCATGCAGCTTGGTCAGAAAAATGGTGCAGCAGCCTTTCTCCAACATCTTTAAAATAATAAAAGGAACCAACAACCATCTACAAAGAAATGGTTGTGCCAAAATAAAAAACTCCTGGTGAGAAAGGCTGCCTTTTGGAATTTTATTAAAGCTATCTGTTTTACCTACTTGTTTGGGTTTTCAAAAATTAAAAAAATAAAAATCCAATCTTATCTCTGAAAAAGAATTTTAAATTTGCACAAAATATGTTCTTAAAAATCATGCTGTACGTGTCATACTTGAGGAAAGGTATTGAAAGAGGGAAACAAAAGAGGGGAAAAAAAGCTGATGATAATTTATCTTGGGAAAAATAAAACAGTCGTGTAAAAATCTCTTGGCATGATGTTGTGAGACTAAACAAGTGAATATTCATAATAATGATCTTAAACATGTAGATAACTATTTTGGGAGCCCACCCTTTAGAGTGGTCTTCCACTACAAGATAATTAGATGATGTGCCTTCAGAAAAATAAACAGCCATTGAGCTGTGAACATTAGCTAGCAAGTATGTTCTTAGAGTACTTTCTGTGGTGACAAAATGTCTCAATTATGGATAAATATGAATTTCTTTTAAGTAATTCAGTAGAAGTCCTTGTATTAAAAAGTAAATAATGAAAAACCTAAATAATAGCTTTTTCTTTAGATGGACCTGTTTCTACAGTGTTAAGGAAAGACTTTAGAATAACTTTCTTCAGCCAGCACAAGGAATTCTTCCATCTGCCAGAAAAGCAAGGGATAACTTCTCTTGCTGCTGTTCTAATGGGTATTTTCGCGCTTATTTATGTATTTTCATAGTGTTTAAGTCAGAAAACTGATTAGGTCGCTTAATTTGGCCTTAGTTTGGTGCTCTATAGGCCATTATATTTTTTCTCTATTAGGACGGAACTGAACACCACTTGCCTAAATAAAAATAGCTTAAAACACGAGTCTGTCTGCCACAAGGACAGTAGGTCTTGATGTCAAGACTCTCACTAATTCATAAGTATTTGTTACAGTGGTTAATCCTACCTTGAAAAATAAGAACAAAAAAAATTGGCCTGACTTCTAAATCCAATGCACGTGGCTTATTTTCCAGCTCATGTTTTATTTTCGCTGGTCGCTGGCCCAGGGTACTTTAGAGAGGACCTGGAGGGTATTTTGCACTCAAAACATGGTTAAGCGACCCTGTGTCTCCTGGCCTATGTTGAGCAGGAAAGCATCTTCCCTTCCTGAAAGTCTTTGTGTCTTATTCCTCTTTTTTGACTGGCTTGCATAGACTGATCTCTGGAAGTATGTAAGATGCCTGTGGTTTGGGTTTGTTTGGGGTTTTTTTCTGTCTATGGGAATCTAAGGTACATTCGCAAAAATCTACCAGCCAGACTATTACTCTAACCAGATACACCTCCAAGGGCAAAGACTTCCCACCTCTCAGGAGGGACATGTGGTCCAGTTCCTGTGTCTGCTGTGTGTTTTCTTGCCCATGCTCCTTTGGTGTTTGTACAGTCTGCAGCTCTGTGAAATCCCAGAGCTGACTGCCACTCCTGAGGGTGGATTTCAAACTCTCTCTGGGGTGGATCTACATTGGCTCAGTGCTCTGGTGCCAGGGGAGAAAACAGCTGAAGGTGCTCTCATTGTGTTGGATGTGTAGACATCATACTGAAGTACTTATTTAGAAAGATTAGAAATTAGCGTATTTTTTAAATTAGTCTCTATTATATTCAAAAGCAGTAACCAGAACTGATGTGTTGAGTGAGTTAGATACTGACAAGAAGTGACTCTAAGTGTCAGTGCTCAGGTGATTGACAAACCTCCCAGGAGATGATTCCTCCAAGTCCATTTAGATGTGATAGCAAAAGGATTTACCAGTCTCTTCATGGTGGCCTTCTTGAAACATGATGGACACGATAAGTTGGGTTTATTGTTTGTGTTTTCTTCCTTTAACTATATTTGAAGCTATATTTAGCCTTTTGATCTTTCTCTGATCTGGTTTTGTTAAGCAAAATGATTGCCTAATTATTTTGATAGTACAGGTAATATTCAGGACTCATTTAAACACAGATGATGGGCTTCTTGACAGCCAGTGAATGGCAAAGCTTCCCACACCTTAGGATTTGAGCCTTAGTGGAACACAATGCCAATGCTGAGAAGGAGCAGTTGAGTGGGAGGTAGTGTGCTCCTCCTCTGTGAGCATCTTTTCAGCTTCTGTAGGTGCCAGATGTGCTGAGATCTGCAAATGGGTTACACCTCCTGCGACACTCATGCTGTGGGAGGTGGAAAACATCCAGTACAGTGTGAGAGGTTCCTAGGAGCCATGAAAGATAATAAATATGCCTTTTTTTTAAAAAAAAAAAAAAAGTTTTCTCTGATATTAATCCATCCAGAGAATTTGTCACTGGGGTAGCAACAGCCCTATTTAGTAAGATACAAGCTTCCCTTTTTCCTAAACATCATGGGCGTTATGGAATTTGCAGCTTAAACAGCTGAAAGGAACAGCTGAGGTATTTGAGGAACTGCATTGCATAGACAAGTAGGGTCATAACTTATTAAAACATTTGCAAAACACATTCCAGTGAGATGAGGTTAAACAGTTAGAGCATCTTCCCACGTAAGAAAGACATTGCGGAGTAGAATGGTTAATCATGGAAATAGGCTGCTCAGATGCATTCCTTGGATTGTTGAACCCACTTTTGATAACTCTGAGCTCACTATCATTAGCTTTTAGGGCAAATTCAATTGGTGTTACAGCAAGTGATGCTGGAGCTTATGTAAGAATTTTTTTTCCCTCAATCAAGCTGTATTTCTAAGCTGTGTGTGATTGTAGGCTGCCTTGAAAGCATATGTTTTGGTCAGAAATAGAGCAGTGTGCAACACACATTTCCTGAACATCCTGCATATAAATAGCACAGGTGGGAAAGATGAACTCAGTTGTCCTCTAGTTCAGTGGCAGCTTGAAAACTGGTCTGGCTGTCCTAGTGCAATGACGTAATACTGGCAACAGTGAGCAAAAGTAGAGCCAGAGATTTCAAGTCAGTGCACAAAGCTCCAAGGTTGCTTCCCTCTGCCCCACCCAACACACAGTCAGTGCAGCTACATGGTCATGGCTCTCTTCCTTTCCGTCCCTGTTAGCTATGGCATTTTGAGGGGCTAGAGCACTGGATGGTATATCCTCCAAAGATGAGGCAGAATACGTGGGAAGATTCTCTCCATCACTTCTGAAGAAAACTAAGTCAGCTACATGTAGTGAAAGGGCCTGCCCTGCACCTCTAATGGCTAATGTAATGTTCACAGTGGTGCAGAAATATATTCTGTTGATGAAAGTGAGAAGTTCTCTCTGCAGTCTCAGAGGTCATTGGTGAGCTGGAAACTCAAACCTCTTCAGAAAGCTGCAGATACTTTTCTGTGGGCAGGTTAGAGAGATTTTGGTTATTTGTCTTGTGTCACAAAGTTGTTCTGAATATTAAGTGATAATCGCCATCATACACAATATATTCAGACTGTATACTCTCCACAATTAACCATTTAACAATGTTAAATTAATTTAATCACCTCACTTCCTAACTTCAGATTTCAAGTGCCTCATGATCGCTTGAAAACTACGTTGAATAATGCTTGCATACAATAATGAATAAAATCTTCAGATAAATCAATGAATGGTATAACTGAAAGTGAACAAAAAAGCAGAGATCCTGGTTATCATTGGCCAGTTCCTTAAGACGTGCAGAGTTAGGATTAGTTACTCTTAAATCAGCAATGCACTTCTGCAAGACTGGGTGCTGATAAACGTCACATCGTATTAAGTGTAAAAAATCGATTGTTTTTCTGGCTCTAAGGCTAATTGCTGTTAGCCCAAATGAGCTATCAAGGTGATAAGATAAAGGGCTTGTTGAATATTTATACAGAATTAAATTAAATACACATGTGCCACTTGCTCTACAAAGAACGTAAGGGAAATACAGAAAAACATAAGGACTAATACACAAGAGCAAAGATTAGTTTACTTGTCAGTTCGTGATCATGATATAGATGGAATTTCCTTCCATAAAAACAGCATGACAAACAGTTCATGAATATTTTCATCAGTAGCTAATGTTTCCATTCCCAGAGGAGAGCTCTAGGCCCACAAACAAGAAAGGCTGCTACATTTAAGGTTCAAGGGAATGTCATCACAAAATGTAAACTGTCTGTAAGAAACTTCCAGCTTTGATAGTTTTATCTCGTTAGAGACAAGTGCATCTCAGCTGTGAAGTGCTTCATAGTACAGGCCTGACCCATATTTATAAAAATCCTTGGCTAATACAACATTTTGTTGTATTGGAAATCTGTGCTGGGCTCCACTGAGAGTAATGAGAGTTTGTAGGTGGGGGGAAGTACTTTGTTTCCATTTTGTTATCATTTTCAGGTGAAATGTGCAGCTTCTACACTGTGGCAAGTGTGAGGACATGTTTTCAGAGAAAGGCATAATGAACTTTTATGTGCTTACTTTCTTGTCTGACATTCAGGTTCTTTTAATAAATTAACTAGATTCAATTATAGGTTAGTAAGTAACATGAAGGTGCACCGTATATACATTTTGAATTTGGCTGTGTCATAAAAATAATTGGCCTGGTTTAATAGTTTAAAATAATTCTCTCCTAGAATAATGATGGTTCTCATAAGTAAATATGAATTAGTTAATTACAATCTGACTTTGAGGCCTTGTGGAAACTGTTTATGCACTGAGCTGACTTGAAATAGCATTATCAAGTATTTGGAGCTCTGTTAGCTTCTACCAAAATGACACCTGTGCACTATTTTGATCATCCTTGCATATTTTTCTCAAGCTTTTTATCCCTTCTTCTCGAAACTGGGAGGAATAGGCAAATAAAATTGGAAGGAATTTACCCACATATGGGTAATAAACTAGTGCTGCAGTAGATCTGCAGAAGCTAGCGCATAAGAGGAAGTAGCCCTAATAGTAAATGAAGGAGAAGGGTGAGGGTAAAGTTAGAACGATATCCTTAAAAGTGGATACTTAGCAGAATGAGTTAGAGATGACAAAAGTGAGGGGAATAGTTTTACAAAATGTATTATGGGAAAAGCCCGGCAGCCTTCAAAATGTGATAATGAAAAAATCAGCAAATTTCTATAAATGGAAAACATCCACAACCATCTAGAAATATTTTTATTTTCAGTTGAGTGCTGTGACATCTTTTCCACGGAAGGAGTACAGAAATTCAGGAAGTTCTTATTATAGCTGCTGAGCAAACCCAAATGGGCAAACACTTGGTTTTTTCCAAGTGCGAGGTCTAATGGCAGACAGCAAAGTTCTAAGAAAATTAGATAATTAATTTATGGAATCACAGGCATTTAGTTCTAAGGCAGACTTAAAGAGAATTTTACTCCATTTCCGTTGTTTATATTATTTTAACATCTCTCCTTAAGAGACAGCTGGCCTTTGTCTGTAGACCACGTTAATACAGAGTCTGTTATTATTCTGTTTTACGTGCAGTGTGGTCCCAGAAGCAGCCAGGATGTATCTGGAGTGGGAGACAGAGTGATGTATCCAGGGAAAGCAAGGGGTCTGTGGGCTCCCCTATTGATGCTCTGTGCTGAGGCGACACTTGCGGGCAGCTCCAGCACCGTGTCACGGGGTGAACCCACGGTACCAGGTATGTACACACTGTGCAGTGCGTTGTGGCACAGGCGCTCGTGCCCCTGATGCCCACTGAAAATTTGTCCTGCCTATGTATCCTGCCTATTTGCCCAGGATTCCCGAAAGTTCATGGAAACAACTTAACAGTCAGGATGGGAAATAACAACAATGAGCAGAATGATAATCCCTGGGCACTTCTGGCTGGGTTGCTACACACCAGTTGAGATCTGTTTTCTCTGTCTCAGTTTGGAGATATTTTGTTGCAAAATGTTGCACTGCATTAGGGAGGAGCAAGGCCCAAAACCAGAGCATGAAGGAGCAGAGCTGAATCACATTAATACAGTTAGTATGCATTAATACATCATACATTATTATCTTGCTCAAAATCAAATAACTGTAGTGGATTTAATTACATGCAATGAATAGCCACTTGAGGGCTAAAGCCTTAATTTTTTTATGCATGGAAAAGGTGCTGCCTTTCGCCCTCTTGAGCAGCAAGAATGATCTAGGTCCGTTGCAGTTTGGTTTGCTTTGTAAACCCTGGCCACATGCACTGGAAATGCACTTCATTTGCAGAATATATGTTTTTGAAGCATCTACTGAGAAAAAGCAGAAACTAGCTCTAAATGCTTTTTCTGCACTTCGTAGCCTAAACATACAGACCGTTGTCTTTGCTGAGCAGCAACATCTGCTAGTCTGGAAAAACAGATGTGTGAAGTATATTAGCAGTTGGGAAGTATCAAAAAAGGTGAAGATAAGGCTTCAGCAGCTTCAGAAGCAGCAAAGAAACTGGGACAGATGTGCTCATGAACAAGGGGCACAAAAGAGAAAAAAATACCGTGTGAATTGGTTAATTTGGAATGATAAAGGGAAGTTCTAGGAAGAAAAGTACAGTATTGTGAGGCCTTGCTTATATTTTGTTTTCTTTAAACACATTCCTTATTTCTAACAGAGCTGATGACTTAGAGATTTCCCAGGAATCCTTTCATAGTTCTGGGTGCTGATTTATACTGAATCTCAAGGGTTTGCTATGAAGGGGGTGTTGGATTAGTTGAACAATCCAACTAATGTTGGACTGGAACAAGCTGGGTATAATTCTTGGCCATGTTATAACAACTCATGAGATGAAAGCCGGGCTCCAGGAGATCAAATAGTGGGTTTTTATTTGATATCAGGACTTTGCCCTGTTTTTTCATTTTTTTTCACAGCTTGATCAGAGAAGAGGAAAGAAAGAAAAAAGTGCTGGTATGCTGAATGTTTGCAGTGTCATTAGAACTGAGAACTGCCAGCCCTTGTAATCTTGTGATTACTTTAAAAAAAACCAAAACCTTGAATCATGGAATTTGATGCTTTATGGGTATTCATAAACTTGGAAAATTAGCTTCACTAAATCTTTTAATTTCAGATTAGTAGACTGAAATTTAGTTATTAAGAAAAAAATTATTGCACTTTTAAGTGTGTGAAGTGATGCTGACCCATAGTACTAGAATGCTTGGAAAAGCCAGTCTTGGATCTCCCCAGCTTTCTCAAATCCTGATGTCTTTCAAAACAGCCTTCTTGATGGTGCAAAAGTTGGCTAAAGGATTGTGCCCTTTCTATCCAAGTCTAGCATGAAAATATTAGTGTTCAAAAAAAAAGATCAAATCAGTAAGTATAGTTCAGACAGCACATTTGAACTTCTAAAAGTTTTGATCTGTTCTCTGTTTTCCCTGAACATTTGCTTCTTCCTTTGCAGTGTTTAAAATTACAAAAACTGGGAGATATTTTGGTACATTTCTTCATTGGGGGAAAGATTCCTGACCCTTCTCTTATGCACTGGTTCTTTGTGTGTCTTTGAGAGCATTTTAGTCTCAAGGTTGCAAGTTAAAACAAATGCTGGCAATAATTACTCTGCTTCTGGGCACCCTGGAGGGAGTTAGCAGAAAAGCTAAAAGTAGAATTGAGCTGGTATATAGGAAATACCACCTTGGATTAGGTCCAAACCTCACCTAATCCCATACCGTGTCTCCAGCAATGATTAGTGTCATATACGTCAGACGAAAATGGGATTACGTGGCCTTGGCTAATGCACAGACATTTGAAGGCTTATTCTGATTTGTAATCATTTGAAATTTGCTTAAATCCTGAAGGCTGTGGTTTAATGTCTCTTGCACCGAATCAGTTGTAATGAGTGATACTGTGGATGTTCCTGTCATCCACAGAAATGATCACTCTCTCCTCAGACTTTGTCAAATGTTTTGACCCTAAGTTTTTCATTGCATCCATACTTGAATTGCACTTGGGGTGCAAATAGCTTTGGAAGTCTGCTTTGTCCTGTATAGAGGGTGAAGGAGCAAAGGAATTTCTTGACTACATGCTCTGGAGCACTGGTTATTTCTATGATAGTTATTTTGTATGCTGTTATCACAGGACCAAATTTTCCTCTTGTTTTCAGGTTATTTCATATGATCGAGGGTTTTTATTTCATGTTTGATCATTTTCAGGGCATCTCTTAGGCTTGCTATGTCTGCCCATGTCGGACACTGATTTTCAGGATTGCCTGTGGCAGGAAGACTTTGTTAAGCAAGGAACACTGCAGGTAGTAGGTAGGTTCAGAGAACCTTCAAAGGCAGAGTAAGGGCTTTTTGGGTAAGAAAGAGCAGCAAAAGAAGTCTTGAAGACAAAGAGGTGGGAGAGTGAGAGGCAATTTCATCATTAACAGAAGCAGTGACAAGAACTTAAACCAAGGGTGTCTCTGGTGCTGAGGGGGGAAAGAGCAAGCAGAAAATTTTGCAGACACCCAATCTGGGATGAAATGTCTGAGAAAATCTATTATAAGGTGTGATGCTGAAATAAATTTTCATATAATTTACTTTCATCCTCCTGTAACTGTAACTATATTATCAACATAGTGTTAGACAACTACAGATCACCAGCTACAGAACAAAAAATTCTAAAACTACTGCATGAACTTTGTTGACAGAATTTTTAAGTATGGTCTTGAGAGGAGGCAATTGCCTTTCCTTGATTTGGGAGCATCCAATTTAGGAAATGGTAAATGGCATCTTTGTTCTGAAGAGCAGTGGTTTTTCAGACAGGTCTTGCATTTGGGTCTGTTGAGCTTATCTATGCTAATTAAGTTGCATAAAAGGATTTTTATTATCTGCATCAAAATACAAACAGCAGTTAACTGAAACCATCTCCAACCACAGTCAAACCTCTGTTGCCCACTTTTTGTGTAATAGTTGCAGCTAAGGGGCCGTTTGTGTTCGTGGCAATGTTTCAGCCTCTTTCAAAGAATCACGTGGGTGCCTGGGATATCTGAAACTGGTTTTTAGACCATGTACGGTTGTTTGAATAATTTCTTTACTCCTTCACAGTAGGAGAATGCTATTCTCAGCCATCCACGTGCTGTGCCTGAAACACTAGTCTGGCCTGTCACATGGGGGCAATTGCAATGCTCCTTGCTTTGCAAACCACCGCTACCACCAGGTGGGTGACCTCAGTGCCCGTTAGTGAGGCACTGTGGTGCGCCCGTGGGTAGCAGAAACCTGTCTCTAAGGCTGCCACAGAGCTACATACAGGCAACAATTATTCACTGGGTTTCTTGATACAAAAAGTGGGGCAACCAAATGCAATTAGTAGGCAGCAGATGTAAAGCAAAGGCAAGCATGTTTCTTTACATAAGGCATAGGGAAATTGTGTTGTTTACTGCAGTAAGATATGTCTGTACATAATGGTGTCAATATAACTGCTCCTCGGGGTGGTGGAGATTTGGCACAGACGGTGTTCATACTTAAATCCCTTCTCTTCTCTTTTGTTACTGGTCATCATGGGAACTAACTGGGGCAAAGCACCTGAGGTAAGGACCTTTGTCTGGACCATGGGATCGTTCCCACTTTCTTAGCTTGAGGAGGTGGAGGTTTGCAGGAGTTGAATTATGTCACACACAACCATTCAAGAAATATTATTGGCTTCTCCGGTTTTCTCACAAGTGTTTCACCAGATAAGTGCTAATTGATTCTGTATAAAGTAAATTAAATGAAACCAAACAAACCAACCGACACCCTTCCCCAGAGTACCCTCCAAACCTGCAGTTGCAACCATACATTAATTATCTTCTCACTAATGTTGTAGTGATGCTATGGGTACAGAAACAACTGTTCACCTGACAATTCAGGATCCAACAGTGTTTTCAAAGTGTGAAAGCACCTGCAAATAATAGAGGTGAAAACTGCATACCTAAAGTATGTAGTTCTTCTAGGTACCCAGTGAGGTGCCATGCTTTATCTGGAAATAATTCAGTACCAAGCATTTTAAGGAGGAAACCTTGTTCTCCCTTCATTATCCTTTTAGAAAAAGAAGGGGAAAAAAGAGAAATTGTTACAAGAGTAAATTAAAATAAATTGTTGTGTGTTTTTTCTCTGATCTATTGCTCTCACAGCATTTTTCAGATGATTCTCAGTGTGAAAATTACTGCACCCATATGCTTATCAAATGTCTTGCCCTTACTTTAGAGTCAATCCAGGAGCAGCTAGAACAGTGGTGTATTCAGGACATTCAAGTAACTGTGGGCTTGATTCTGTAAGGCTTCAGGCAGCAATGAGATGGGCTGAGTTTAGGTCTATCCAGTGAAACCAATCTAAGTCAAAGGTTCTCAGATATCACCTGAGAAATCCTTGAAGTTCCCATTGCACCGGACCATTTTCCATAAATCTTCAAGGAAAGGTAGCCACACAAGCAATGACTAAAACATCAGCAAGCCTGTTAAGAGATGGGTTTGTGTTAGTGACCTTCTGGTTTCTCTGCAGGTTCTACTGAAATTAATTCTGGACCACAAGGGGCCCATGCAGAAAAGGCATTTGAATAGGCTTTTCTATTTTTGGCCTATGGGTGTATTCATGGCTAGACTATGGACCAGTTTATGCAAATAAAATAAATTGAGAAATCAACATATGCCAGAGACTATTAAGATCTCAAGGACTTAGCAATATCTGTAAAAATGCTCACACTTTTATACTGTGTTTCCAGTATTATAAACCTAAATTTTGTGGTAACTTGAAAAAACCAAGCTCTATCTTTTCTAAGTCACCTCCAGGCTTTAACACAGAGCAAAACATTCCCTCTGAGTGAGCTCAACTTTTTAAAAACACCAACACAAATGGAAGTAACTGTAATTGTGTGAGAACTCAAATACAGCCTGTTTGATTAAGTGTTTAATACCCTTCCTTAGCTGGTTGCCTGTTTACTTTCTGTGATACTGAATCTTCTGTGGGGCTTTTAAAGCTCTAAAACACAATTCTAATCCTACACACAATTCTAAATCTAATAAACACGGTTCAGATCCAGTGCTTAAGCCTTAAGGTTTATGAATGGACTGGTGAAACAACGAGTAGAAACCTATTACCTTCTGGTCACTGCAGGTGGTGTTTCAGAAGCTTGTGGGCTTGTTGCTGACCTGTAAGCAGTGACTTTAAGACTTTATGTTTATACAAAAGTAGAAATTAAACCTCCACCAGTTGAAAACTTTGAAATGTTTTTCGACAGTAACAGAAACAGGCAGATCAGGTCAAAACTCGGCTGCATATTCTGAACTGGATAAAAATCACCTTCCCAGTTTCAATGGATTTTTTGGTGCTGTAGAAAACTTCCCCCTTTTAACCACCTTTAACTCTTCTAAGAGAATTCGAATATTTATTGACATTTTTAACAGAAATTGCTACAATTAAATTGGGAGGAGAAGAATTCTTCAGAAATATTGGTTGGTTTTATGTACAAGTTATAAAAACATTCAAACAGGAACTTTTAATTTAGAGAAAAAATAATAAACTGTGAATGATTAAAGGAGGTTTAGTAGGAGTGATTCTCACGAGCTCTGTGTTCTTGCACTTGATTGAAAAGACATCCTTTCCTAGGCAGTCCTTCAGTATTTCAATTCTTTTATGTGTCTTATAAGCCATAATGAACGGTAATTTCCTGCCATAGTCTTAGTTGGTATAAGCTTCTGAGTTCTCTGTTAACTGAAGCAATTACAAACTTTAAATTAATGGCTGAACTGACTAAATTGACATGTAGAAAATAAGTGGGTCTTTTCCTATGGGAGGCATTTAATGATTGATCACAAAGATGTTCTTAAATTTGTGTTTCTTGAAAGACATTTAAAATACTACAAGTAGAGAAATATATAAAACACTGCATTTTTCAGAATAGGAAAAAATCTCACTTTCCACATAAAAATTAACAGGAGGATTTTTAATTGCTGTCCTTTGTGTTATTTGACTTGGTACTACAGAAATCTATTTACTGTATGTAAGCGTACTCTTGTTCTAAAACTACCATATTAAATTCAATATTCAAATATTCTATGATAAGCAAAATTTTTTTGGTAAAACTTCTGGTTTGGCCTCTTTATCAAGAAATTAGATTTTATTCACATCACTTTTATTTTAACTTTTTGTCACCTTTTGGATGGGTATGTTGGATAGTGTGAGTTTGGAAATAAGAGACTGCAAATTTTCCATTTGAGGTATTTAATATATAAATCAGAGGTATTTGGAGGCTACTTTCTGCCTTAACTACAAATATGGTAAAATGGTAATTATTTCTTGACCTGAAAGCTCTAAGTTCCATAGGAAATTGTTTACAGGCTGATGACCTCTTTTTTTTTTTATTTGCTACTATGAATAAGCCAGGATGTAGCCAAATGTCTGAACTGCTTCACCTTTTTGAAGGCAACCCAATCTCTGCTGGAAAGAGTCCACAGCCTGCACTGCTCCCTGTTTTCAATGCAAAAACATACATTAGTCCTGCTGAAAAAATAACAAAAAGTAACTCCTGAATTCTGGAAGATTCTGTCTATTTAGGGAGCAAGTATAACAGGGAAGAGTTTTGCAGACTTCCTCCAGATGATCTTTAGTGTGGCTCATACCCTGTGGAATGCAGTCAGCTCTTGGCTTCAAAGGATTGAAGGGATCCATTTCCTCTTAGACAGTCCATCCTCTGCTACAAATTACGTCACTATTCTGCCTTATCACTTGAAAAATTAACGGATCACCAAATTTCCCTCACCTTTGTCGTTTTTGGCCATTACAAATATGGACTGGACTTCATCAACTCTGTTAGTACATGTATGTCCTCATATGCTGGTTTACAACTGATGATGCCTTTTCCAAAAGTATTTTTCAAAACTCTACCTGATGATGCCACTTTAAAGGCATTTTCTCTTTCTTTCATTTCAAACTTCGTCTCAAAGAAGTTCTAAAATTTATGCTAGTGCCTTGTTCCTGAAGGCACCCATTAAGCTGAAGCATATGGTGGTTGTAGATGGCATGAATAGCTCCACAGCAGGCAGCAGGACTGTGAATTTTCAGGGCACTTTGTGCTTTGAAGGCTTGAGTAGTTTGCTGGCACTAATGCACATTAATGTGTCTGACTTTAAGGACTTTACAGTTCCATTTGACTGATGACGCAGTAAAGGTTTAGGGTTCCCAAACTTGTTTGCTCTCCTGTCAATTCAATTGTGCTAATTCCTTGTCCCCAAAATGTTGCTCTCACCAGAACCGGTAGCTGTAAACTCATCAGGCAGGTCTGAGTTGCTCCTGCTTTGTATTTTTGTAAGCTATCAAGTACTTCCCTCCTGAAGTCAGTTGCTGCTGGACTGGTCTTGTTCTAACTCAGCTAATAGCATTGCAAAACAAAAGCCAATTCTTTTATTTCAAAGGACATGACTGTTGAAGTTGATGACGGATAATGGTTTGGATGCTCGCTGACACAGACTGCTCTTTCAAAGTAAATGAAAGCTTTATTTTTAAGGTTTAGCTATCTTTTACTGGCTTTTTACCCCATACTCATACTGTGGTAAAAGTATACAAAGCAAGTTTCTGGGAGTGATAAATCCTTCAGAAAACTTATCTTCTAGAAAAAAATGTCTATTAGAGAAGCAAAACCCAAATGAAGCTATTAGTAGTTCTCTATCTGGAGGACCAATCATGGTACCAGATCAGAAATAACAGATGAAGATGGTTTATTTCGCTTTCATTGTTGCAAAAACTGGAATGGAATAGGGTGTTATCTTCTCTACTTATCCTTAGAAACATTTCTGTTGATCTGGAGCCCTGTACTGAAGAGGAGAAAAATGGGCCCATTTGAACAGTCCGAAAGGAACTGATTGGACTTCTAAGTGTGATTGACCGTGCTCTTTCTTTTGGAGAATGTCTTTGTACTGTCAGTCTCAGTGGAGCTGGGAGGAGCTGCTGGGATGCTTTCTGTAACAGGACTAGGCCGCTTGGTTTATTTCATTGGTGAAAGAAGGTATTTAGTGTCATTGGTCTGATATGGAAACAGAAGAAGGTAAAGAAGAGAAGCGAAGATAGTTTGACCTAGGTATGAGAAATAACTAGAGTTTCTATAAATTATGAGTCTGTGAAGATTCTATGATGTTTTATGAGATTCAGGCCCAGAAAAAAATGCCTTTTCTACTAACTTTCAGAGCCACATGTGGTTTGCTAAATTTATTTTCTGTAGCTTCTCATCAGACTAAGCATTACTTTTAAACCAAAATTATGTGGTTTCAACAGTGAAAATGTGGCACATTTTGAGCTATTTTGCCATAACTTTCTTTCCAACACGGCTTTTTGCATGGAATTTTGCAGTGTGATGGACTCTGAGGAGTTTTTCTTTCTGTTCATCTGCTGGTGTCTACCACAGAAAGAATAAGAACATTTCCAAGAGGATGCTCTCCAAACATATTATCCACAGATCTGGGTAAAAGTGCTATGTAAAAAGGTTCCATGGGAAGGAAAAGAGATCAGACAAAAGAGTCAGTACTTGAATAGTCAGCTAAGTAATCAGGAAGTTTGCTCTTCTGTTAAATATTTTCTCATCTGATATGGAAAAATGTTAACAAGAAACAGAAAGAAAAAATGTAGATGTATCTTTCATAACAAAATTTGGTTGATCTTTTCAAAATAAGAATTTGAAAAATGTAAGTATTTTACCTTAACGACATAGGTACTCTAGGACTGTTAAAAGCTGTGAAAAAACTTGATGAATTTAAAGATCACAGTTTCATTTATCAGCACTGGAAACAAGGTATTACTTTGTCATGATCAAGATTTTGCATATTAAGACTATAATGATAAAAAAAGCAGATTAGGCTTGTTATCAGAAAAGTATCACTTTTTTGTGATTTTAGTGAAGTGGATGAATTAACTTTTGCTGCTGAGCTAAGAAATTCATGGTTTTAATTTGGTTAATGACTTTTTTGGCAATTTTTTAACTGATTAGTAGTTATGGCCGAATCTATGTGTAGATATTCAAGTCCCCTGGTAGCCTGTGTGTGATTTAGGAAATACTTTTCTATGTCTTAGATATGGAAATCTCCTCTGACACTCCCATTACTGGGGATGCCATTGAGCACCAGGATCCAGAGAATGAAATTGGTGTCCTCCTGCCCAGGCTCTCAGTAACCACAGAAAACTGGTGTGTGACTCAGACATTTCCCATCTTAGCCGTTCTCAGCTGCATTAGGAAATGGTGGTACAGACTGGTCTGGGGTTTCACTGACCCCTTAGGGGAACTGGCTGCTGCAGACTCAGGCAGTTCAAGAAAAACAAGTGTAAGTCTGGCAACTTCCAAGCGGAGAAGGGAGGAGATGGGTGGCAATTTCTTCTTCCACTTTGCCCTATCACCCTCTCACAAAGGGAGAGGGCAACTAGTGTATTCAAGTGAGCAAATGTGTACAGATATGTACATGTCAGCTGTAACAAATGCCTTGAAATTACATGCTTAGAGTCACACTAGCCAACCAGTGGTGGCCTAGACCTTTCAGAGCATCGCCCTCATCAATCAAGAACAACAGAAACACCCTTCAACAAGTGAACAGCCACTTTCTTCTGGGAAGAATGCCACAAGCAAATTAGTGGTATTGTAAACAACACGGGGTTTATGTGTTTGACATCAACGCTAATACTCAAAAAAAAAAAAGGGTTTCTACTCTTTTTATTTAATTTCAGCTCCTTATGTTGTTCTCTCTGGAGTGTTTCACTGATATCTGTATATTGCTGACAAAACAAACTGAATTTATGTTGCTGCAATCATCACAATGAGTCATTAAAATCATTAAAATGAGTCAATAATATGAGTCATCAAGTAAGAGAGCTACACCTGCAACCAGCTCCTGTCCTTATGTTATGCAATTAAATATTCGGTGATGGGCTTAAAACTTATGGCTGTCACATTGAAGTTTTCTTAACAGCTCATACTGCCACTGGAGTTATAATATTTAATACGGCTGAATGAATATTTGTGATTTAATTAAACTGTTAGTCACAGAAAATAGAACCTGCCACATAGAAAGGGAACCTCGTTACTCAGAAAGAAGTGTTCTTTTGAGAAAGTTCTCATAATCCTATCTTGGTCAGAAATGATTGGTATATCAGAGCTAGCTTTAAAAACTAGTATATGTTATAAAGATATACCCTGCTTTCTAAATTTGAGTTTATTTATACCTTCATTCTTGCACTGGTAAACTTTTTATTTATGGGAATTAAAATGGTTTCACTTTTTGGGGGAGGGAAATTATATTTGAGAATTATATGGTGTATATATTTATATTATATAAAGTCATCACTTGAGGTTTTTAAGGAAGGGGGCTACACATTATAGGTATCTGTATAATGCCTGCCATACCCGTTTCTCCCTCTTATAGTTGGTGTCTTATTAATTTTACAAAAATACAAGTATTATCCTTATTTATTATGTGTTGGGTATTATTTGCCAAATACTGAAGATTAGAAGTTTTGAAACTTCTAGGGATTGAAGATGCATCACTCATTTTAACAAAAACTTGGCCTATGCATTACTGGAGCTTTTTTCTGACCATAAGATGCAATATTTAAAGCCACAAATTTGCAACCCTACTTATGTAAATACTGACTTAAATTCTTTTTCCCTTTCCATATTTTTTTAATATTTTCCTTGATTTCAGGGACTTAAACATAGCTGTTGTTTTCCACCTTTACAAAGCCATTCATGAAATTTTGGCTTTAGGTATTGGCATCAGGTTTTGGAAAGGTTACACTAGAAGAAAAAGAATTGACTTGTTCAACTACTCTTTTTTATTATTCTAGTAGTCTCTGTCCAGTTTTTCCCTGTTAGTACTCTGAGATATAAACAAGCTTGTAAGAAAAAAACACATTCCAATTCTTAGCTGATTAATAAGAGGAAAATTAAAAAAGAAAAAGACAAAAAAGCCTAGTGGATCGACATGTTCCTTTAAAAGAGTTTGGGCTGTTTCATAAGCAGTGTAAGAGGGTGGGGAGGGAATTTGAACATTTCTTGTGCCTGCCCAGCGCTTTTTCTTGAGTGGGCTTAAGAAGTTCACTGAGGAATTAAGGAGTTTTAGCCTTTCTTACAGTTTCTCCAGCAGAAATTTATACCACGCAACAAAATGCCTTTTCTAGACAGATTGCACATTTGTTCTATGAGTCTATTTCATAATCTGTCAGCTCACACAGAGGTACCAATGGGAACTGCCTTTTCTTCTGTGCTAAGCTTCTATTTTAAAAGTGATTTATAATTCCTAAACAGAAAATCAGAGAAATAACAGCTATAAAATTTATTATTGTGATCATATCACCTTTCTCTGTGGACTGCTGAGTATTTAGTAAGTAAAATAGAGAAAATCAATCTTTCATGGGTAATATATAATCTACACAGTGATGGCAATCTTTCATTTTACTTTGGCTTGCATGACCAGGGAGATACCATTTCTGTGGGAAAATCTCTATCAGGTGGTGACATCCTTTGGAGCTTTCTAGAGAAAACAATGTGCCTTTCAGCATGAAGCAGAATAGTGGTTTGGCCAGTAAGTAATGATCTTCTTCCTCATATCTGTTTGCCACTCAAGTACACTGTTTGTAGATGGACATGTAATGAAAGTTGTGCTTGCGATTAACATCTAATACAGCTTGGACAGAAGAGGGAAGAAGCAAAAAGGGTATTTTGAGAAAACAAATTTTGGGAGGAACCTTTTCAGTAAGGCTCTTTGTGAAGCTAGAGTCAGATTTGCCAAGGTAAGGCAAAGCAACACTAGCAAGAGCCCCAGATCTGTGAAAATGCTGATACTTTTACATTAAATTCCCTGTTTTTTCCTAACTGCTAGTGTCAGAATATTTCAAGTAAATACATCTTCCAAAAATAATGCCTCCAGCTGAATTCTCTGCCTTGTTTTATATTTGCTTTCAAGTTAAATAACACAAGATGAAAATCAAGAGCACTTTTATTCCTGTTCTTTTCTCATTCTTAATATTTCAAAAGTCTTAAGGGAAATTCTCAAAGGACTCTAACAGGCAATTTCAGTAATGCAGAAATGTTATAGATTCTTGGCTTTTCTGTAAGGTGGACTATGATTTAAGAGACAGATCTTCTTTTATTTGCCTTAGTCTTCTATTAAGGGGCTTCTGCCTTCCTGGAAAAATGCTTATTTCTGTCATTGATTGATGTCTTCAGTGAATCACAGTTTAAAACCTGGTTCAAGGGTTAGATAATTCTTAGTGATATGATTTAATATTTCTAGACAGTAGCTTTTGCCTTTAAAATCTAAAATATTTATATATTTTGGGAGATGGTGCAGATTTTGTTGTTTTACCAGCCATAACCAGAGCCAAGTGTGCAGCTATGGTCATGAGAATTTTCTTGCAGTAAAAACCCCCAAACAATAAAAAGGCAGAAAGCTTCTCCTGGGTTCCTCTCACGTCATGGGCCCTCAGAAAAAAAATAAACCTCGCAGTCACTTGTCCTCCATAAACACGGGTGTTACTGAAGGGACGAGAAGATTTGAGGAAGATTTGATAAAAGTCTTCAGTTATGTTAAAGGTAGATGTGGAAGGATAAATACTCATCCTGTTTTAACTGGGATTAGGAATAATAGTTTAAAGTTATAATAAGTGACAATAAATTATATGGAATAAAATTTCCTTACAAGATTGAAGTAGGTTGCTTTTAGAGACGGGAGAGTCTCCTGCCTCTGTAGGCTCTTCAGAACAGACTGTGCAAACATCTGTCAGAAATGGCAGAGTTGTGTTTTGGAGAAGGCTGAGAGACTAGATGTTACGTGATAATCACTTCCAGCTGTACTTCCAGTTCCTATGGGAAGAGAGAACTTGAGAACTGCATGTAGAAAGAGTAACACTCTTCTAAAAGAGGAGAGTGCAGAGTATGCTTCCCATGGTGCCAATGCTAGACCATAAAGCCATCTGTAAGGCAAGTAGGAGAGCAGCATTATGACCTGTAATGGAAAGATGACGGGAAAGGCAGTGCCATTTCTCTATTGTGCCTGCAAGGCGTAAGCTCCCTCTGCTTTCATCTGTGCTAATGGAAAAGGAAGCATTTACTGGCTGCAGGCTGCCTCCAGGGACGCTGACACAATTCCTGCGCACGCAGTGTCATCCCTGCAGGCACCAGGCTCTGAGAACTCAGCTATTGCTTCTGGCTCTCAGCAGCTACCGCTCAGCCGAGAGTGGCACAACTGTGCTTACACAAAGTCTCTCAGCTGAGGATCTCAGGGTGCTACTCAGGCAATTTAACCCCATTTTGCAGAGAAAGGAAATGGCTCACAAAGTGTCTGAGTGAAAGTTCAAGACCACACAAAAGCAGTTAGGTGCTCACTCCCTGTCAGCCTTAGGTAAAACACAGGAGTTTGCTCTGTAGTTCTTCCCTGAATGAAGCATACTACTGTCCATATTGCCGAAAGGACCAGCACTGTATTCCCAGGAGACCCTCAAAGAAATATGTTGAGACTTTTTCAAGTTTAAGCATTCCTTGCATGTGTTGATTAATTCCAGTCTCAATAAACTCAGAACAGTGAAAAAATACCTGGAGGTATTTGAAAGACTTGTGGATGTGGCACTTGGGAACATGGTTTAGTGATGAGTGTGGTGGTGCTGAGTTAAATCTTCAACCAAATTATCTTGGAGGTCTTTTCCAACCTTAACAGTTCTATGATTTTCTATTATTAAACATAATTCCAAACTAGAAAGATTCTTTTGAGACCTGTTTAAAACAACAATGAAACTACAGCAAAATTGAAGAAAATGGGTGATTTTAAGCACATTGTACTGAGTGTAGTGATGTTGCTATAATTTTGAGAGACTAAATTTGTGTAAAAATATTTCACAACCCGGTTTCTTCTCTTGTATAATCCATTGGACCCTCAGTGCCTTGTTCCATATCTACTTGTGGGGTTTACATTGTGGTGGACTCCAGTAAAACATGTGTCCAATTTAAACTAGAGCTACATTAAAAGCTTTTGATGAAATTGAAAACTAACAAGTTTACAGGAAAGTTCACTCTGCAAGCCCAGTTTGAAATTCAATTGACACAATTCTCATTTTTCCCTTGGATGTTACTGCAGACCCCTTCCTTTACAAGGTGGATGAACCCTTATTTCTTTAGGCACCTGCTGCTTGTGCTATCTCTGTGCCTCACAGTCAGTGTAACAGGTAGTTAAACATTTGTAAAGCCTTTCTGATCTTGAATTTACATTTCTACCAGCTAGGATGGGTAACTGCAGAGAAGATCTGTCACAGGTTCCTTTTGAAAGAAAAGTGGCAAGAGAAGTGAGTCAGAGGGAATGGGATAGTTGTGAAACTTACTCCCCCAGCATCTCTTTTCTGAAATCAAGATCATCTGACTTGACCATCCTCTTGATCAGACTTGATCAGAGCTCAAAAGGAAGTGTGGATCGGGGATGTTGTGTCTCGAAGGCAATACGCATATTGCCTACTAGGGAATTGCTTTTTCTCCCAGAGTCCTATTTAGGGCATTTGGATTCTCAAGTGAATGTTGGTATGTTAGCCATGTAAACCTTTTTTTTTTTGCCATCCAGTTGTATATCCCTAAGGTCTGTGGCTGTAATATTACTGTTTTGACCACCTTTTTTCTATTTGCAGCAGCTCGTACTCTTAATAACTTGGTCAACTCTGGCTCTAATATTTTCAAAATTTAGTTAGAGCTGGTAATTATTTTTCCCAGCTGATAATTTTTTTCGGTACTGTGATCTTTATTGCACTTACCCTTTCTTAACTTCGTAGGTTAGAATGGTGTATGGTGTTTTAAAAGAAAATACTTTGAGATTTTAGCCTCTATTTATATGCCTGAGAATGTGTTTATTCTTCTAAGATTTAATTCCTGTTTATGAAGAGACTGTGTTGTGTTTTAATATTTATGTGTCAATATGAAATGTTTAGGGTTCACAAATGAGATTTTTCTAATTAGAGCCATAGCAGGTTAGCCAGAAACCAGGAGAGAAAGGAATTACATATTTGTCATGATTGAACAAATCTATGTTATCACCAAGATAACTATTCTAGGGCAGATCCTATATGACAGTTACAAATTTTGGGTGAAATATTAAAATGCATTTGTTGTTTTATGGCATGTTGAATTTGATCTTTTTTTTTAACATATCCATTCCTTTGAAATGAGTAGATTTAAACCTTGCCCCAAGTCTTCTGTAAACTTTCTTCTAGCTATGTCAGTGAATAGAAAACACAAGAGAAAAGGAATCTTTAAAAAGTTACTGAAGGAGCTAGACCACCTACAGTTAACAGAGTCAGCATCCACTGGAACTTCTCTGTGTGATCTGGAAATGATCCTGGCTGAAGTTGTGACAGCATCGGTCTCAGGTTGTATCACTTTGCCTCCCCTCCCATCCCAGTGCATTTGGTAAAAGACAACTACTCTTCTAATATTAACTCAACTAATGATTCAATTAAGTATTTTTCCAACTCAAATACAATCTCTGTTATAAAACAGGGATGGACAGAGGAGCTCTGATCTTTGAAACCCATGGAATGATTTGGTCCAACCAAGGACCAAAATACATTTCTGTCTGTGACTAACTACTCTGGGTGGATTTTCTCTTTTAAGAGCCTGTCTGTTATGCATGGGATCTCATTAAGTAAGAGGCTGTTCCTCACCCAAATACAGGTTATATCTATATATATATTGCTGAGCTACTGTTGTGTTCTCTCTGTGCATCTCTCACTGAATCAAGAACTGTATGGTTAGAGCAACAGATTGTTTGACACCTGTGCTCAATTACCAATCTTGGTTTACTAATCTTTAGTATGAATGGATTGATTCTAATACATTGTGCATTATGAAATATGCTTGTTATAGACCTCAATATAGAATTAAATATCTAATAATGTTTTCCTACTTTTACAAGAATTCAAAATTTAAAAAGTGTGTTTTCAGCCTCTTAATAACTTCTTTTCCATCAGATTTATCTTAGATTACAGCAACGGATCTGGCACTCTGATCTTGAAGTCAGTAAAAACATAAGTGTTATTCTGAAGCCAATTCGATGAAGAACATATATGTTTCAGAGCTACTGTAACTGGTGAAAAAATGAGGTAGATTCTCATGTTTCTGAAACAGAAACCCTCAGGCAGATTTAAAGCAAGCAGTAGTGACTCTGGAATTATTCAGAGGTGAATGAGAAACCAATGGAATTCATAAATAAACAGAAGTACTGCAGTTCTGGCAACTCTTCTGGCACTGTCTGGGGACTCAAGAAATCATCAAGGCAATCTGTGGCTGGAGTTTAGGAGTGAGAAGTCTGAACTCCTTTCTAAAAAGGTCAAAGAAAAATTGTTGACACTAATCAAGGCTCACATGAAAAAAGGCATTCTGAACTGAGAAAACTTCCTGGCATCTTGTCTTGATGGCTCTAAGTTCTGTGTCATAAATTACATTATTTATGGATACCATGCACTGAGTCAGCTATGAAAGTCTGGGCCAAAGCTAAGTTAAAATTTTACACTGGAATAAACTCTAGTGAAACACATGTCAAAAATATGGTCTATGATTCTGGCTGATTCTAGAGTCAAAGCAGAAAAGAGATCTAAGGAGAAATTAAACACAGACTTATATATGAAGAGAAATTAGGCAATATATGACACTCTTAAAAGCTTCCTGGCTAATTAGTTTTGAAAGCTAAGGCAGGAGGGCAGAGAAAATTCAACTCGTTTTCTTTGTCTTCTGTTTCAGATTTTATCCCTTCTTTTCCATTCTCTTCTCCTTTTGAATAGTATTGAAAGGAGAATGATGTTGGATATTATTGGTACCAACTATGAAACAGGTGCAGTAAAGGAATGAACTGTTATAAAGGACATTGGATGCAAGTTCTGTGTTTTGGCTTCAAATTTTGCCCACTTCAGCTGAGCCTGTCATGTTGGAGGCATCCTAAAAATACAATGGATTATTTGCTATTTTCCTTTTGTCCTTGAGCTGTTTGTACCATGGTAATTATTAGTTCTCCTGAGCATACGCAGAATAGATTAGTTTACATGGGAAGTAATATCAGATTAAATCTTTTTCTATTTCAAAACAAAGTAAGGGAGGGTCCTACTTGAACTTATTCAGTTCTGGATCACATCTTGTACTTCCACATCTAAACTGTCATAGCTTGAATTTCATTATTTGGGTTGCAGTGAATGAAAGAATAAAATTGGGTTGCTCTTAGTTTCGTTGAGTTGGGGAGAACCTATGAATAACTTAGAAATTTTGCTGTATTTTATCATGTGCCATTTATATGAACATAAATGTAACAAAAGGCAATTCAGTTGTATTTGATAAACTTTATAATAATAAAAAATCATTTCATAAATGTAATGGAAGGAAATTATGCTATATTCATTGTTGTAACAGGATCTAGAGTCAGCCAAAGCTTCCTGCACATTTCCTAACACTGCTAAAGCTAAAGCTTTTAGAAGATGACCTTGAGCAACATCCCTTTTGCACTGCTTATCTGTTGTTCCATGACCTCCTCATCTGAAGCATTCACTTGTGGTTCTAATGTATAATATAATGACTAACCTGCTAAAATTGCTGTCATCACCATCTATGGCACCTTGATAATCTTGGGGCATCTCTCAGGAGAGAGGCTAGAGGTTAAAAATTAAAATTTTTTCCAAGAGAAAAAAAATCCTTGCATAGATTATTTCATTAGCTCCCGTCATTTCTAGTTGCCATTGTTGTACCAATCCCTCTGATTTGTCTTTTAAGTCTGTTCATTCACTTCAAGGTCTAGACTCCTCTCCAGCAGTCTTCCCATCCATGTAAGGATGCTCACTCATTTTCCAGTGCAGTGTTGTCCCTCTTTTTCCTGCTGCTTCTCCAATATTTCTGGCTTTGTCCATTGTGTCTATCTGGCTGCAATTTCCTCCTTCATCCTTTCATCTTATGTTTAGACTGCAACCAGTGCTTTCTTTCTCCTCGCATGTAAGTGTTCAGAATTCCTCTTGATATTTCTGTCCCAATGTTTTCAAATCATCTTAATGGCTTTGTTCTCTACTTTGCTAGGAAAGACAATGAATTCTTTCAAGGTTTAGATTAAGGAGTCAATGCAGAGTACAGAGTGGAGGCAGCACCAAAGGCAAAGGGAATTTGAGGGCAACAGATTAAACACATGCTTATTTGTGTTACTCTTTTTAGGAAAAATTAAACAAGTTTTTTTTGAATGGGAACCTAATCTTTAGGTACTTCTCTTTCATGTTTCAAAGTAAGGATGGAAGCCACCAAGGTCAAAAATATATTTTTTCCTACATATGCAAAACAAATATATACTTCTTTTAGAGGAATGATATATATTCTTCAGTGGTAAAAATGGCAATTCAAATGGATGTAGTGAGATGTTTTTTACAAGGGTTGGTCCAAATAGTCAATGTAAAGATAGTCTGACTTTTCTTCTGAATATATTGTCCAAAGAAAGAAAAAAATTGAAATGATTCTGTGTCTTACAAACTTTCTGAAGGCTTGTTCAGTCTTCCTTTAAATGTTTTCTTATATATGAATGCATTCTCTGAATTAGGAGAAGTGGGAAACCTTTCAACAAAAATGGACCAGGCATTTTTTTGCCTTCTGTAACATCTTTGACTTCCAGATGAGCATGTGACTGCAAATATCGAAATAGCTTGAGCAGGTGTTTTGGTGATATTTCGGATCTGAATGAAAAGCTCATGATATCAGCTGATTCATTACTGAGCCACATAGAGAAAATTACTATCTACGTGTTTGCAATAATCTTTTAGAAGCTTGGTAGGTGAGAAATGCTTATTCATCCTACCATGATCTGTCTTAAACCCCCGAGACGTTCCCATCCTAAGACACCAAAATTACTAAATAGATCTCCTCACGTGTTTACTGGTTCGTGTTTGGATGAGACCTGGAGAACCTGGTTCTTTGAGTAGAGGAGACCTTTGTGACTAGGGAATATGTGCTAGATCCCAGTGCAGTCAGTTGTACTAGAAATGAAGCAGAAATTCAAGACAGTACTTACAGTACTACAGGTACACATCCCTTTTGTCTTTCTGTAAGTCTCTGACATGGATCTTCAGCCATCACTAGCTCCTCTAGGAAGTCAGGCATTTATCTCAAGGCTGGAAAAAAAGTGTTTCTTTCTTATGACATTCATATCCATGATGCTTGTCCTGTAGTTAGGAAAATGTTAATGCAATCTAAATGGTGGTGGGAAAGAGAAAAGGGGTATTGAAAAGAGAAAATGAGTTAATGGCTCAGGAAATTTTTAGAGAGGAGGAGATGTGTGCTCCCCTCCTGTGAATTCCTGTGAATTTTTGGCTGTACAGATTGGAACAGCTGTCAAATTTCAAAGCTTTTTATTTTCAAGCAGAAAAAGGAACTAGCTCTGATTTTCTTCATTCCAAGTAAATTTTTAACCACAGTGTTAATAAGCAAAGATATGCTGCCATTGTCACTTCTCCTTTGCTGGTGTGTGTGCAAATACTACTCTGAGAGTTGCTTCATTCAACTTGGAAGAGGAGCTCTTCATTTGTTAATTTTGCTGGAACTCCTGTACAGTGACAATGTCTGGCTGATCATCAAATATATAAAGGCTCTATAAAAACAGAAATGCCTTCAGACTACAGATGGAACCATGATTAGGTGACAGATAAGTGTGGTATTTTGAGGATCTAGAGATTTGACTTAGATATTTAAAGAAGTAAAATGTCTAAGTCCTTTAGTGGATCTGTGGTGATTAGTCAATTCAAAGGCTCCTGAAGACTCAATAAATGTTTGGGGAGGGTCTGTTTTCCTCTAAGACAGTGGAAAGTAAACCACTGAGAGTGGTCATGGAAGTAGTTAAAACAAAGAAAATAGTTAACTTCTTTACCAAAGCAATGAGATGTTTTGATATGGACTGAAATACGTTGGGAGAAGATACATCTGTCAGAGATAAGATTTGAGCTGAAGTCACCTTGTGTCTTGGCAAGCTGTGCAAATGCTGAAAGAGAAAATTTTGAATATGTTGCATATTTCACCTTTTGCATACTCAGACCCTTCAAGAGGCTGGCTGATCATTGTGAAGAAGTGAATGTCTGTGTGCTCTGAGTCACTCAAGAAAATACATCTGTGCTGCTGAGAGCTACAGAGGACTCAAGCCCAGTAGGCACCATCTGGATCAGAAAAAAACCCACCAGAGACTTGGTGAGGATTTGCTTTTCTCTTCTGTTGCTTTCATGCTGATGGCACAGCAAACCCAGTTGATTTCTGTTTTGCTTAGAGGAAGTCAGTAAAAGCAGAAATTTTGAATCTATCTCATACACCAGATGAGGAGATCCTTTGCATCACCAGTGACACAAACCACTTATTCAGGCAATTCACCATTCTCATCCCCCAAAACTTTCTGTCCATCAAGTCTGCTTTTGACTGTACCTTTCCAAAGAGAGTGGCTACTGCCTTCTGAGTCACCCTTGGCAGCTGTCCATTAAGCAAGAGAGACATGTCAGAAACCAGAAAGGGAAGACTGCAGGGAAGACATGCCTACAAACTGTGTGATATTAGGTAGCAAAGGAAGTACGCCTGCCTGCATGTCTCCTGAGGAGGGGTGAATAGTGTACCGGGAAGGCTTCAGTCCAGTAGGCTGACACCAGACCATGGAGTTGACTTCAAAGGAGGCATCAAAAGAGGTTTTCTTAATCCAAGGACTACCTGATATTGGAACATATGAAAGTATGGAAATGTTCTGGTTTAAAACCCAATAGTAATTACTTCAGGATTTATAGAAGGATCTGCCCAAATACCTACCCATCTCTCGACACTTGACTTGTTACACAATTTGTATTCCTGAAGGAAACTGAGTGATCACTGCCATCTATTGGCAACAAATAAGCTAACATTACTATCCCACTGAGCAAACGTGCTAGAAATTACATGACTGACCTGAAATTCTATGTGCTACTGTTAAAGTTGATTTTTTTTTAAATGGGAGTATTACACCACGTGAAATGTGCACTTCTTAGGCTAGTTTTCTTTGTCTTACTTGAATGTTTTTGTCTCTTAGAACACAAATCTCCATTTATACGATTCACATGAGATTGTGCTCCTGTTTCCAATGAACGCCTGGCTACGACAGCTCCAGGAGATTAAAGAATTGGAATTTCCAAGTATGAGATAACTTGGTTGCCTGAGGGAAAAAATTCATGCTCATGGCACAACTCTTGTGAGAAGAAACACCATGAGGTCTTCTCAAAGAAGGCACTGATCACCACATTTAATTCCTTGCTCATGGGACCACTCTTGTGAGAAGAAACACCATGAGATCTTCTCAAAGAAATGCACTGATTGACACATTTTTGTTTATTATTATCACACTAGTCTTAAATGAAAAGAAAGGAAAACCCTCGTTGCATGAGAGTTCTACCAGTTTAAACATGTAAAGGAGATCTGTCCCTACCAGCAACTATGAAATTAATCACAGGAAAAACAAAGTAAGTGACAAACCTCTTATTAATATCTAACCCATTTATCTTTGATACATGAATATCTAAGAGCACTAACTGTATAGAACTAACAAATGTAATAATGCACTAAGTAATGTTCTTCAACGCCTTTATTTTGAATGTTCAGTGTTTAAAAGAGTTTCATACCTACAAATAAATAATATAAATAATTTTAGACACATCCTCAATGGCTCAATATCACTAAGTTTATTAGAAGTTGGAGCTATTAATGCTAGAAAGATGATAATATAAATTTACCATGAGTGATGCCATAATTGCAGTTGTGTTGTAACTAACACAAAAGAAAGCTTTGCTGTGTGTAAATTTATACTTGAATGACATTATTGGGACTATAGATTAGGGAATTAGTCAAAACAAATTTGGAAGACAAGTTTTTTTTCGAATTTTCAGTCAATGGCATATAGACCTTCCTAAACACACTGAAGGAAGTTAGTTCCTCTTAAAATTAACTTAGGTATTTTTTCAGAAGCCCCAGATTTCATCCATATTTGTGTTCCAGTTATAGACTGGAATTTGAATTACTTCAGCTGACATCCTTTCTTCTAAACAATCAATGTAGATTCACCAAGTAAGATGGAAACTGATATTCTATGTAAAAGCAGAATGGTGATTCAAATTGCCTAAAATTTCATTTCTCATTCATTTAAAATGAATGTTTTTCAGGTGCTTGGAACAGTAAAGAAAACTTTGTGAACTTGAACCACAAAATTTTTAAGCCTACTAGCTTGCAGGAGGAAACCTCTCAGCACAGACCAAGGATTTCAGGGTCTTGTGCTACGGAAGTACAAGGCAAATAAAGCTGCCTGATGAGCTTTGTGAATGTTTGTTTGAATTCTGTAAGAGAATATTTTCATAGAGTTGTAATGCTTTTATCTTGAAAGGATTGCTGCTTAAGTTACTGTTAACAAAAGAGTGGGAGGCAACAGAGGCCTGCCAGTATTAAGGGGATCAAAGCATGCTGGCGTCAATAGATGTATTTATGTTGCAGGTTTACTGTATTAAATTATTGAGGTATTTCAGAAGAGAAGAAAAATTCACTATCAATAAAAGAAATATTATATTGCTAACTTTAGTTTGAACTTATTTCTCTTTTTAAAGTAAGTTTTCCTAATTTGCCATTATCTAATAAATTTGACATTAACAGCAAATTGAGAGGAGCTGTCAACTCCTTCAAGGGCAGAGAGGCCCTGCAGAGAGACCTCAACAAATCAGAGCCCTGAGCAATCATCACGAAAGTTCAACGAGGGATGTGCTGGATTCTGCACCTGGAATGGGGCAAACTTGGATGTGTGTAGACTGGGAAACAAGAGGCTGGAGAGCAGCCCTGCAGAAAGGGACCTGGGGATCCTGGTCAGTGGCAAGTTGAGCATGAGTCAGCAGTGCCCTGGCAGCCAGGAGGGCCACCTGTGTCCTAGAGTGCATCAGGCACAGTATCACCGGCCGGGCAAGGGAGGGGATTGTCCCACTCTGCTCTGCACTGGGGCAGCCTCACCCTGAGTGCTGGGGGCAGTTCTGGGTGCCACGATATGAGAAAGATATTAAGGTATTAGAGAGTGTTGAAAGGAGGGCTAAGAGCATGGTAAAGGGTCTGGAGGGGAAACCTTGTCAGGAGAGGCTAAGGTCACTTGGTCTGGTCAGTCTGGAGAAGAGGAAACACAGGGGAAACCTCATTGCAGTCTACAGCTTCCTTGAGAAGGGAAGAGGAGGGGTGGGTAACAATCTCTTCGCTCTCATAACCAGTGACAGGACCCAAGGGAACAGCCTGAAGTTGTGTCAGGGGAGGTTTAGGTTGGATATCAGGAAAAAGTTTTTCACCCAGAGCATGGTTGGACACTGGAACAGGCTTCCCAGGAAAGTGGTCACAGCCCCAAGCCTGACAGAGTTCAGGAATTGTTTGGACAATGCTCTCAGGCACAAGGTTTGACTCTTGCGGTATCTCACACAGGGCCACAAGTTGGACTCGAGGATCCTGATGGGTCCCTTACAACCCACCTGTTCATCATGCTATGATTCTATGAAATAAGATTCTATTATTTTTTTATTTAAAAGAAAACAAAATGTGACTTTTTTCTGTACTTGTTTAAGGCTTAGGGGAGGGAGTGGTTTCCATATCCAAGACAACCAGATCTTCATATGAGGAGGTTTCCTGCATCTTTTACACTTCTTTCTTGTTATAATTTCCCCCTTGTTGTACATACAAGGGGAGGAAAACAATTTCTAAAATGCTGTAATTGTGGCTTTGTATTGTTTGTCCTTTGGGCCAGTCACCTGTGCTTTCAAGACACAGAATCACACAGAATCACAGAATGGATCAGGTGGGAAGGGACCACAGCGGGCCATCTGGTCCAACCTTCCTGTTCAAGTAGGGTGATCCTAGAGAACATTGAACAGGATTGCATCCAGATGGTTCTTGAATATCTTCAGGGAGGGAGGCTCTACAACCTCTCTGGGCACTCTGTTCCGATGCATGGTCACCCACAGAGTGGACACCTGTGTTTCTCTGCCTCAGTCTTTTCTCTCCCTGCTACTCTGTACATTGGCTAGACAAAACCACTGGCTGGTTGGTCCAGACAGCCAGGACTGCATTGCTCAAAACAGTGCTTGTGCTTTTGGCCACCTGAAAGCAACATCCTCAGGATATTCCTATGGCTCTGCTGGCCACCTCCATCAGTAGCTGCCAAAATCGAGAGTTTTCTCCTCTGTCTGAAGCAGTGATGTACATATTACAGCAACTTTAGCCTTTGCTATTTTATTTTTTTAGTATTTCCTTTAATTTGCCCTTTGGTTTAAAGAACCAGGATCAGAAAGTCCTCAGAAAGAGCTTAGAATCATCTCAGCTCATGCTTTATCTTTTTTTCTCAATATTGCCAAACTGAGGAATGTTTTTTCTTAACAATAGGAACAGGAGAAATGTAAGAACAAACATTGCTGATATGGAAGCCCTACTTCACATACATTTATATTTTTAAATGTAATTAAATTACTTACGTTTATTTCCCCTTGCCTTCCTATTTTCCTCATACTTAATAAAGCTTGAAAAAGCATTTAGTGATGGTTGTTTAATGAAGGACTGAAAAAAGCTCCACTCTATGAATTTAACCTCATGCCCTCGATCATATTTTATTTTAATAATGTGCCGTGACAACATCAGGACATTTTTGATAATCAGCTGGGGTCCCTTAAATTATCTTGCCTAATTTTGGCCTTTAGTTGCCTACTTAGAAACCTCATGGCAGAGAACAGCAAAAATTCATTATGGTCAACTGGAATAAGGATAACATTTCTCACAAGAAATAGCATTTTAAAATAGATGTACATATACGCAGACATATGTATATATGACCTTTTTCTTGCTTATACATAGACACATGTACACACACGTGTATATTTCATCCTGGATCTGGATGAAAAGTCGGAACCTTGACACTTCATGGTAATAAGATCCTTCTAATGTCCCTCTTGATTTGCTAGCTGCCAAGCTCCTTTGCTTCCCCCCCCTCCAACTCCTTTCCTGGATGCTCAGCTGCCCAGCTGCTATGCTGGCTTGCTGGCTGCCCAAGGAGCCAGCTGCTCCAACAGGGAAGTGCAGGATTATGGGGAGCAGGCAACCTCCCCACCCCACTGCCAGCCAACTGGCTAGAGCCTTGTCAAAGGAAACCTGCATTACTTCTGTTGAATTTTTTATGGACTCCTGCAGGATCCTCATGTGCTGTTTAATCCATATTCTCCAATGGAGCAGCAATCTTTCAGGGACAAAAGGTAGTTTTCCTCAGTAAAACAAGTAATTTTCTGTGGCATGCAGAAGTGCCCTTCTCAAATGTGCGCTTTAGCTGCAACTGCTCTAATGCGTGCTCAGCGCACTTCCAGGATGTGCCAATGTATCAGAACAGTATTCAAATAGGGCTCAAGAAGAGCTAAGAGAGAGCTACAGAGGTCCTGAAAGCTGACAGTACTGAAAGACACTCAGGTATTTCAAGAAATAAGCAAGCAGGGCATTTCAGAAGGATAGGAATGATCTCAGAGAACGGGAAAATCTGGAAGGAAATCCTGGTGAGCCAATGTCTTCAACTTTTAGACACAGAAAGCTATAAGTTTGTCATGCTTCAGAAATGCCCAGAGTCAATTTATAAAAGCTCAGGGTTGCTGCATGAGTAGAGGATAACTAAAGAACATCATCTGTGATTATGCAACAGCAAAGCCAAGTTCATCATCTTTCATTTGCCTCAGTAGCAAATCAAACCCTTCTATAAAGCCCTATGCCAGACAAAATATTTTGCTTTGGAATTTTTTCCAGCTATTAAATGACATAAAATCCACCTAACATACCAAACAAAATCTATTTAACACAATTCATATTTGAGAAGAGTGTATGAAAAGAATCTGACCTGTCCGTACATGTTTCAGGTATGTATTTGGTGAGATTTTGACAGTCGTCTTTCCAATAAATTATTATATTTGAGGTGGTATTTCTCTTGTACCTCTCCCTCAGTTTATAAACGTTGTTTGCTTGGGTTTTTTAACTCCGCTTTTCAGATGTTCAATTCCAACTTAACTCCGTGTGAAAAGACCTCTTCATTTTCTAGGAAAATACAGTGAATATAAAATTTAAACCAATACCTCAGCTTCTTCCCCTTCATATGTTAAATACATGTTTTTTCCTTTCCGTAATTTCCTTTCCTGCCATAGCTCACTATCTTTTTCTTCTTGTCTACCTCATCTATCCCAATTCCTTCATTCCTTCATTTCTTCTTAATTTGCTTCAGTTTCTTCATTTTATAAAAAAGGTGTGGAGCACAACTTCCTTCAGCCTATTCAGCCTATTCTGTCTTTCGATTTCTTTCTCCTTGCCCTTCTGATTTCACTGTAAGAAAATTCTTCCTTCCTTTTCACATTCAACTTTTTGATTTCTTCTTAATCACCTCCTCCTACTCTGCATTGACTCAGACTTTCTTTTCCTCCTCTTTTAACCCTTCCGTGCCCTGCATCTTTCCTCTTCCCTGCATCAATGCTCCTCACTGCACTCACTCAATATTCTTTTCAAATTTTTTTACCTCCTCCACTAGCTTGTTATCTTCCCTACTTAAATTCTTTCCTTGACTCATTCAGTGTTATTATTGTTAATAATAATAGTAGAAAAGAAGCTTTCCATAGAAAGCAAAAGAGGTCTCTGCCAATGAACCTGACAATAGAAAAAGAGATTATAGAGACAGAGGTGAGGTGAATAGAACTGAAGAAGACAATGACACCTAATGGGAAAAAGAAGTCCTTGTTTAGTTCTCCATCATTTTGTTTTTTCAGTAATCTGCTGGGGAAAAATTGGGCTAGAGATTAAAATACCTGCAAAGCTCACTTTAGATAGGTAGCTGTTTCAGATAACCAAGTGGGAGTGCTTCGACTGTCACTGGAGCCATTTATCAGATATCCATATTCTTCCTCCTTTTCCAGCATTGTCTGCAGTATTTATTCTTCTGCCTTACAGAGTGGATGCTTTGTTATACAAAGCAATAAAAGGTTTGTCTTTTTTTTTTAATCTAAATTTCTCGTCAAATATTTAGTAGGGCTTACATCCAAATAAGTTAAACCTGCTGAAATCAGATTTAGTAAAGGTCCATATGTTGCAGGCAGGCAGTGTGGCAGGCTATCCCTAATCTTAGTCTTTCTCCTCAAACAGCTAAAGGTCTTTGTCTGGGCCAAGGAGATCTGCTTATCTTAGATCCACTAGCTCTAGTAACACATTTTTTCACAGTGTTTTATAAACTGTCTAAACATCATATCTGGGAGATAAAAATCTATCTAATAGATTTTTTTATTTAGAAGTGTAGGGAAGAAAGGGCTTGGGAAATGTAGTCTTTGCCCAGCTTTCTGCTGGGTTTTGCACGTCTTGGTGTTGCCTACCAGGTGAGTAGGCAGCAGTTTGCTCAGTAGCATATTCAAATTCCTGCAATGATAATGAAATGAGATCCGTGAATGAAGTAAAACAGGAGAGGAGACGGGAGATATGGAGCAGTAGCGAGTGCAGTCCTATGTCTACTTCTTGCTGAGTCAATTCTGTCTTGACCTGTGAAGGAAAACAGAAGAGCAGGGTATCCCTCAAAAAGACTTTTAGTTCCTTCTGCTTTCCATGCACTAACGAATTGCTCTGTCTGCCTTTGTCTTTTATATTTAGAAAAATACGAGGCTATCTTTAACTATTACACATTTGTCAAAATGGTTGAAACGTCCAGTGCACCCAAACGTGGTTGAGATGGGCAGAGGGCACCACAGTCTCACCTGGACCCACGAATTTGTGAACACTATAAGACAGCAATGCTTCTGGAAGAGGCACTCCTGCTCTCCTTTGCTACCAGCAGTTCACTGACATCTCCATGGTATCTGTTTCTTCATATTCTTCTCAAGAGGAGTTGTGAGCTATACAGTGGGCCTGGTGGGGAAACCAGCCATTAGGAACTAATTTCAGCTCAAAATGTTTACTTGAGCCAGTTCAGCTTCTTTTTTTTCTAACTCAGGTTATTCTATGACTCTATGATCATGGTGTGCCTTGTATTAATCCTGCCTATGATTGGAAAGGACTGATAGATATTTGGGGTTTTTTCATTTTCTGCTCCATTTGGTCCTTTCTACATCAGAAGTGGTCCCATTTTGACAGAGAGATGACACTGATGTAAAGTGGGTTGCCTGAATTGTGGAGCCCCTTCAGTGGTGAACAGAAAGGGATCCAGTGGAAGCTATTAGGTAGGCACAGCTTAGCTCCCATAGGGTCACACTGCCAGGACTTGTGGAAAAAGATGCAGTATTTCAGAATAAGGAATGTACAACCTCAGCACAACTTCCAGTTTTAATATTAGTTTCAACTAGGCTGAAAATAATCTCCAACAACAATACACCATGTAATCAACACAGCTTGATTTTCTGTCAGTCATACTTTATTCTTTAAAAAGTGTCCAAGTCAATTTGGAAAAAGAATCCCACAGAAAAAAAGAAAAATGAAAATCAACACCAAAATGAAAATCACTATTAAAATGAAATAATAAAAAAAACGTTTTAAGTGTTACTTATCTTCTCTCTTAAGTTGTTGTAGATCAGGAAAAAAATTAATATTTAGCAGAGATTTTGGATGTGTTTAGTATGGTTTCTTCTTTTCCTTGGTAACAAAGACCTTAGTAAATGTCTTTCTATTTATTAGAAATACAAGGGACATGTAAAAAAATGTATGAGTGAGCACATTTGATATTTCAGCTGTAGTGCCATGTGTCATTTTAAATGAAAAGAATAAAAACAGTGTGGGGGATGGATGGCTGAAAAGAGGAAGGCAGGATCAAAAAATGTATACCAAGGAGCAACTGAGGCAGTTGAAGGAACAGGTTAAGTGATGATTTTAGATTTAGGAGTAGCATGGCAGGAGTGGCATTAGAAAAGAGGGCAAAAAAGGACACAATTGAAGAGGGTTAGGAAGATCTATTTTTTTTATATAATTTTGGAGCTGAGTTCTTCAACAGTTCAGTCTTGCAATACAGTAGAAAGGAAGCAAAATTAAATGCTTGTTCTTTTCAAACTTATCAGAAAAAACACACATATAAACTACATAATCTGTAATTTCTTAGTTCCACTTACCATCATCAAAAGATTTAGTTGGGATCAAGGATATGGCAAGGTCCTTAAAAGCATTTCAAACCTGATGCTAACAAATTAAACAGTTTATTTCTTTTATTTATAATGTCCAAAGACACTTTTACATAATTTGTTATAAGGTGAATTTTCTCTGCCATTGGCAGAGATTTTTACAAAATAACTTTTATCAAAAGATGGACATTAAGAAATAAGGAAAATCTACTATCAAATATTCCTTTGAATCATTATTTATTTTACTAAGAAAGCTGCAGGGTGGGGATGGGGAGGGAGAAGATAAAGCCATTTGTCCCACTGCCCCTGCTACCAGAAGAGTGCCAGACCTAGAAGTAGTCTGTTAAAAATAGCAATGACTATACCCAAATTAATTTAGAAGTTATAGGAACACTGTTCACCTATTTCATTTCCATTGCTTTAACCCCATGTTCTCACCTGATGAAATAGGAACTATTCCTTAGGCATCCCTTTGATGCCTTGTTTGCCTCAGGAGGCAGAGAGGAGGAACAGATTGGTATTTTTCCCTTCCCTTTGAGTCACTGGAGACTTTCACAGCTGGAGACAATATGTCAAAAAGATCCATTAGTAATTTATAAAATTCTCAGCTGCTTGGCTAGTGTATCATAATCACGGGTTCAGCTTTAAATCTGTCACCAGGGCTGGAGTCATCACGAAATTTTTCCTCTAGGTCAGGTAGGCAGAAGAATTCTGACATTCATAGCAAGGGGATGATCTGCTTCCTCAGGTTGGTTTATTTTAAAAACCCCGTCCTACAAGGCCTTAAGGCTTTATCATTGTTCTGGATTTTTTTTCCTTAAGTGCCTTCAGACATTACAGATTTACTTTTGGCCTGTTACAGACATTTAAAATTTGCTCTAGACTATTTAATAATATTGTGTCATGTGAAGTCTGTAAGGGCATGTGGAGGGCATATTTTATACTCCGTTTGAAGCAGGTCTCTATTGCACTCTTACAGCTTCAGGTTTATGGATTGAATGACCATGATGGTCTTTAACAAATTCATGTTCCTGTATTAAAGAGAATCCTTTCTGATAGACTTGAGTCTTTCGCTTTGAAGTATTTTTTCCAAACTTAAAAGCATATTCCTTGTTTTTCTACAGTTTTTGTTATTCTTCCTGAGATCTGAATTGATGACTAAAGTACAAGATTTGATCAGCAGTCTCATCAGTGAGAAACAGTATTATCTGAGATTCTTCTCTCTGGATATCAGCAGCATTGCCTGGCCAACTCTTTTTCAGGCAGGAATCCACCCTCAGAGAGCCTCACTCTCTGCATTTGGCTATGTTCTGATTGATTGTGTCCCCTCAGTCTCAGCACCCGTGTTGGCCTGCAAAACAGAGACCAATTTTTTTTATCTCTTTCCAGTTTGAAAATCAATTCCTGCTGAAAATCTCTTACCAAATCAACACTGATGTGCATTTTGTTCAAATAAACATTACCCCACTAATATTTTTAGTATGAAGCTGCTCAGAGAACCAGCTAATCCACTGAATTCAGATCATGTTAACTTTCAACGTTCTTATCTAAACTGTCAAGTGGCACAAAGCCAAATGCTTCTTAGAAATCTTTTGCATTGAAACCATCAATATGCAGCAGGTCTGGAAAGTTTGCCAGTCTGCTGAGAAATCAGCCAAGAAATCAGCAAGGATTCACAGGAGACCACTGTGGAAATATATCCTTAATGTAACAGATAATCAGAAAATATCATTGCTGTAGGGAATGGCATCCAATGTCTTAACTTCTGCTCTGGAAGTACCATGAACCTGAGCTGAAGGGCTTTTTCATTTGGGGTGGTCCCTACAGTTTTTCTAAAACTTTTTGAGCCTCCTCTTTCACCACTGACACAACATTTACATCCAGATTTTCTTTTCCTCTTTTTTAACGCTGATTATTCAACAGTGGAGGTCAGTGAGCTCTAAACTCAGACCACTCTGCTGCAGCACACCTGGAGTGATTCTCCATCTGCAGTGGAGGCTGCTCTTGAATGTTTCCACCGGCAAAAATCCCTAGGTCAGGTTTCCCTGGTGAAAGCTCTCATTGCAAGATGAAATTTAACATTTTTTTTTCTGAATCAGTGACTCCATGATTTGAATGTAAAGTCTTGCTATTGCCCTTGTTGCCAAGCCCTGAAAATGTCATCCAGTCTTTGGTGTTGTTGAAAAGAAACGTTTGGGTGATGGTCCTGCTGTTGGTCAGATGCATCTCTTCAAGACAGCCATGTCACCTGCACAGTTATTCTGGTCACTAGTCAGCTTTTTGGTGGTGTCAGTAAGTTGCTGTCACGAATCTGCTGTCACAAAAGGCACATGGTGAAGACATCTTCTGTGCCAGGCAAGAGATTTAATTTAAACCTGCTGCATCTGCAAATAAACTCTTTTAGCTGCTATAATGACAGGTGTAATAAGCTGTCATTACCTCAGAAAGAGAACTTTTGTCTTTTGCAGTGCATCTGACAGAGCTGAGGATCTGGGTTCAAAAGAAAAAGACTCAAACCAGTGGGACAATTTGGCATCTATTGTTGGTATTCTGGGGTCAGATAACAGCAGGTGCCTGCAGCAGGATTCTTGTGGGGGAGGGTCTGCTTTGTCCTTCTGATTCTGGTCAAAAGCAAAAGCTGACAACAAACCAAGCCACTATTGGATATTTTCTAAAATAAGTTAAACTGTCAGTCTTCAGAGTCATGGTAATACAAATAATTGCCTTCATATCTTCCATGTTCCAGCATCTGTGAAGAACTGCAAGCAGTTCAAAGGGTCCTTTGGTCAGACTGATTATTTCTCAGCCCTTGAGCCCAGTTGTCCTCAGCACACCACTCTCAGGTCCTGGAAAATCTTTCCAGGTTTTAAAGTCTTTCTATTTTCCTTCTTTGAAAATCTTGTAGAAGATTTTGTCCAGGGAACAATTTAAAAGGCAAGCCATGTTCATTTCTTGCTATTAAGTTCTCAATATCACTTAGGCTAAGAGATAAACTATTTGGATTAGATTCTTGTGAAATAATATCTATAGACTCAGACTTGGTGGTTTATCCCATGTGCAACCTTCAGCTGAATGGTCCCAGCTGCAGACAGTCAGTCAGTGCACAAACAAAACCTTCACTACTGAAACTGCTTCAGGAAAAATAAAAGAATATAGAAGGACTTATTTCACAGTCCTACCAAACTTGGCTCCTCAGTTTTCTCCCTATATCCTCTTTGCTTCCCCCTGAACAACTTGTAGGTTAGTTTTCAGGTTATTGTTTGAAATCTCTGTGTCAGAAGCTTCTTCATGTTCCCAGCTTAGCCTTCCAGAGGACAGGGGAGCCAAAGGGCCTAAAAAAAAGACTCATTATATCGTAATTGCAGGTGCAAAATACCCCCCAAACCTTAAAGATGGTGACTTCATGGTAGAATTTCTTAATGATAAGGCTAGTAAAGATCATTATAGCTTTGTAGTTAAAAATACTTAGATATGTTTGTAATAATAAAACTTATATGCTATTCTTTAATGGGAAAGATGATGTGCTTTATTGTACCGAATAACCACTGGAACTCGCCACCTAAAATTCAATTAAGAACACGCCACAATTCTCTGCTGTGCTATTTCTACCAAAAATGTTCAAAAAATAGCAGCAAGTTAGGAGATGTACTCAGTTTTCACACTGACTCTCACATCTCTTTTAGTAACACTGTTTTACTTCCTTAACTGTGTGTGTGGCCTTCCCGTCAGACAGTTCATTAGCATGCCCCATGCCTTAAAAGCCACTTGCAAGAACCCCTATAGATTCACAGAAATAAAGGGCTGCAGAAGGTATTCAAAAGGCCATCTGATCGAGTCCTCTGCACTGAGCCTCAACAGGCACGTATGTATATGGCGGTGTAAAAATGCTGATTTTAAGGAAATATTGTGATCTGAAAACAGCTGGAATCCTCTGTTACTTATCAGAAATTACAACAGCCATCCATAATTTACTGCCTTGGCTAATGCATTCATATTTTTGAGGTGATTTTTCACTTCCTCCTCTCTCCTTTAGTAACAACCCTGCATTAAATCCCTGCTCAACAAAGTCAACAGGAAAATTCCCATGAACCTCAACAGAAACAGGTTTTCTCTGTTTTTCTTCTTGATTTAGATGAGTGGCCATGGAAATCTTTGGCTGACAGATTTATGTAGAGACAGCAAGACAACTAAATTTTAAACCTTTACTTTAGCCTATCTTTCATTTGAGTGTGTGCTTTGGGAATACATTTAGATAATTTTTATATTTCAGTGTAAATCCCAAGGTAAAATGCCACTTCTAAACCAACGTTTACCAATTTTTCATTTAATGGATTTGTGATGAAGTGTTGAGCTTGACGGGAGAAATTAAAAGTTTCTTACTGAGCCCTGATGACATAGGTACGATTGTCTCTGCCTTGAGCAAGGGAAAGCACTAGATCATCTCTCTGAGTCCCTGTCAGCCCTATGAGACTTTGACATAACTAGTTTGCTTTTAACTTCAATCAGACATACTTGTGGCTAAGGCAGACCAGAAAATAAAAAGAACACGTCACAGGAAAAGTAATGTGATGTACCTGATTAAATCCATTAGCTACAGGAAGCAAATAACCAGACTTATTTAGGTCCACTACTAACAGGTTTTCTGCTCTTAAATAAGATACTGAGTGAAGCCTTAAGATGGTCTCTTTGATGTAAATCTCATGCTGAGATTCTTTCTCCATATAATGATGAGGAGAAACATTAGAGCTACTAACAAAAGGGCCAATGAGAATGGGGTTTCATCCTGCCAGAATTGCAGGATTAGCAATTCTCTTCATCATCCTCTGGATGCAGTCTGGTCTTCCTTCTTTCAACTACTCTCTGATGAATTCAAATATCAAAACGACTTAAAAAGAGACCAGGCTTTGCACAAAAATAGAAAACAAATCTTTTTGTTTGTTTTGTTTTTAAACAAGTCTTTAAGGTTCTTGAGCGTAGAGAAAAATCTGAAAAAGCTACTTAAAACTTGTGATTTAGACGTGCTATGGTTCTAATTGGTTCTTTTCATTTTAAGGCTTGTCCCAACTCCTACAAAAGTGAATGGAAATCTTTGCAGTAACTTCAAGGCCTGATAGATCTGCATCTCAAGCTGCTCTGCAGGGACACCCACGCTCTTGTTTTCTTGACTTCTTGATAATTGTTTTGAAAATACCAAAGGATAACATTAAAAAAATGCTAAGAAATTAAACAACCTACCTGTTTATTCTGTCTGACTGAAAACTAATTATGAAATGGTTCATTGCCCTCTGGGTGGGTATAATGTCCATCCAAAGAAAGAAGGATACAGCTCTTCCAAAGGAGAGAAACAAGTTACAGCAGAGGTAAAGGACGAGGGTAAAACCGGATGGCTCATAATGGCAAGGAGCCTAGTTGAGTTCCAATACAAAACTTCAAAACCCTAAATAATCAACATGTAAATTAAAGAACGAAATTTAATGCCCTTACTATTTGTAGCAGCATTTTTATCTTAGGAACCCACCGCGTGGGGGTGACATATTTGACAATCTTTGCTGAAGGAGTTACAAACTTTCCCAAACTAGCAGCTCCAGGATGTTGTCCATCAAGATTGCCTAGTCAGCCATGGCAGTCTGCAGACTCACTAGATCTTCTCTGGAGATGTGGGTGAGAAATGAGGGACTATTTGCTTGCCTTTTGCAATACTGCTTTTAATCCTTAGGGGTACTCTGCTATCCACCTCAAACAGACATCCAATAAAGACTTTGGGCTTTTTATGAGCAGCAAAATTATTCTGTCTTAACAGTGCCACATGGATTTCCTTCCCATGTGACCTGCTCTCAAGGCTAGAAGATGTAAACCTAGTCCATGACTAGTAATGAAGGTGGGCAGAAGAGCTTGAGTCAAGGCAGTACTTTGGTAGGTTCCAGAGAAAAATTCAGTCCCATTCTGTGGTGTCAATATGTGTCTCTGAGGGCAAAATAAAAGAATAATAAAATAATAGAAATGAATAAGCAAATGGAGAGAAATTTTTGGGATTTATTTTGCAGCTGGTTAATTAATATGCTGCTTTATTTCTCAGCTTATTACTGCTCCCCTTTCCCTCTTCACTCAACCTAACCATCAGCTTGACAAAAGTAAACTCCTTATATGCACCCAATAAAGACGCAAAAGCAGGAAATCACGTAGCAAGAGAACGGCACTTTGCTTCAGTTATCCTGAGAATCCACAGGTCAGACCAGTGTATCTAGTGCAGCACACTGACCTCTAAAAAAATTTGTGTGACGAAACCCTTTGTAAGTCTTTATTAGTTAAACATGGTTTTATCTCTGATCTTTGTGAGATCACGCTCCCAAAGGTGAGTGAGGATGGCACAAGCATAGGGTGATGTGGGGAAGAAGCTGGTTCCCATCACCAGCAATGACACAGCCCCTGTGAGATACAGCCCAGAGTGGGTGCTGCCTGAGATAACCAGAGAAGGGTATGAATGAAGGACTTGGGGAAAGAGACGAAGTTTGTAGGGAAATGTTGTATGCCAGACAGATTCAGAATAGTTTCAATCTCTTTCAAATCTAAATTCCTCATTTTCACATCTTAAAGGATATCTCAAATCTATTTTCTTTTTCTCCCACTCTCATTAAGTAAATATCTAAGTGGTAACTTATGACAAAGAGTTATACTTGCCAAATATCAACATAAAATATCGTCTGGTATCATCTGAAAAATGTGTACTGCTTTTCAATCTATCGAGACCACCTGCATACAACTGCTCTTTGAAAGTTGAGATTTTATTCAGTAATTTTTGGCTGATGTATTTAGGGCTTTAGGAGGCAAGTTTTTTAACCTGTGGGTTTAATGGTTTCGTTAGGTCACTACCTTTTTTGAGAGCTTTTCATTAAGTCTCATTGTCAAAAAATAAAAAAGCTGTTTTGAAGAAGCAAACTTCTACAAGGTTCGTAGTTCATGAATTCACCTGCCAAAGACAGACTACCGCTTTCCTTGCCATCAAAACAGAACCAAATTTATTCACACTTCAGACTTTGCTCATGGCTTCTTGGTTCAATAAAAGAAGGGGGGAATTAAATAGTTTCCTTGTTGTACTCCCAAGGGAATCCCGCTAAGTTAAAGCACATTTTAATCTCTTGAGCTGGCAGCTTTATTAGTAAGCGTTCCCCAATCTTCAGGGAAATCTAATTTCACAAATAGATCAGAGTCACTTCAAACGCAGCTTTCAGTTGCCATCCACCGGGGGACAAACGGGGAGGAGGAAGTTTGTCAGAAAAGACCCTCTCTGAGCCCAAGAGTGATTACCAGAGGTGTCTCCATCGACTGCCACCCACCTAAAGTCGATAGTACTCAAATGAGTACGCCGGTGTGGACTATATAAGAGAAGCGCATGGCCCTGGAGGGCGCATCCCCCATCTCCGGGCGCAGCACCGAGCGCCCCACTCCGCGCCCGGCGGAGCCTCCGCGGGGACACCGGCTCTCCGACGGCAGCACAGGACCTCGCTCCCCAGCCCGCAGGCACCCAGCCGGACTCGCCTCCGCCTGAAGGTAAGCGGCCGCCCGCCGGCTCTCCGGAGGGGATCTAGGCGTGGAACGAGGGGGTGTCGCTGCCCCGGCAGCGAACCGCGGGTCGTTCCCCGGGTACTCCCCGGGTTTGCCGTGCGCCCCGGCGGCGGCGGAAGGAGGGAGAGCCCCGAGCCGTCGGAGAGAGCCGGCTCCCTTGAGGCTCCGATTAACTCCTTCGCCCAAGAGGATTTGCAAGGCAGACCAACTAGAAAACAGTTTGTAAATAAGAGAATTTCCCTCTCGCCCTCTTAATCCTACCCGTTTTCTACAATTAGAATAGCCTACTTAGGACATTAGGTGCTGGTCTCGAAGCCCCAGCCTGTGGTAATTGTTTTCGCCCTTTACACCCTGATTTGCAGCAGTTCCGATGTAAGTCGCCCCTCACTGAACTTCATCCGATTGCCTTCGTTCTCGGTCCCGAACCCCCCGGTGTGGCACTGCCCGGGTGGCTGGACAAGGCTGGCCCATCGCGGGGGCTCCCCCGCCGCCCTGCACCAGGACCAGGAGGCAGAACCAGGAGGCGCGGGGACTCCAGGGGCATAGACAGCCTAGCAAATCCCCTGCAAAACCCCGTACCGCGAATATGTGCGGCGCGGTTAATAACCTTGCCCTAATCCGTGTCTAGTAATCGCACCCTCCGTGGAGCCGGGCGAGCGTGGCGGCACTGCGCGGTGCCGGCCCGTCGGGTCCCCGCTCCGCCGGCGCTCCGCGGGCTGCACCCGGCCCAGCGTGCGGGAACGGCGGGCGGGGGTGCCCCCGGGCGCGGCATGGGGGGCGGG